>MU227639.1:2365368-2386221 GCA_018584345.1 Thuja plicata
TATATATATATATATATATATATATATTTATTTATATACATATATTTACACACACACACATATATACATGCATTCATATATACACATATATACAAGTAACAAACAAAAATAAAAATAAAAATGTGAAATTATGCAAATACATGTAAATAAAACTAGAAAATTCAAACCATTATAAAAATGATCCTCATATGCATATGCAAATAAATTAATGTATTATATTTATAAAAAATTAAGTAGGAAGTAAAATAATTCAAAATAAGATGATATATGAAGAAAATAAGAATATGCATAAAATAATAAAAAAACATTAGCGTTATCAACATGCTCAAGAAGAGCTTGGATGACAAAAATGACAAGAAAGACATGGGTCTTTTATGGGGGTAGGGTTCCCCCTCCACATGCTCAAGAAGATCCTGGATGACAAACTAAGAAGAGAAAAAAAACAAGGAGGGTTGAGTGAGCTATGACTGAGCAGGGTAGTAATGTCAATATGAAAAATAATAACAAGGTTTCATGAATTTTAGAAATGCCAATTACATCCTATGCTCCTGAATTTGCTTCTAGAGAAAATTGTATTACATTAAGAAGAAGGAATCTTTCCCCTCCTTTAAGTAGGGATTTTAGGCCTGATATAGTGGCTCCTCCATGCTCTTCTAATCACAATAGATTTTTCCACTCTAGAAGAAGGTGAAGGGTTCTCTAAAACCCATCCCTATAAATAGAGCTCATGATAAGTCTTTCTTTCATCAAAACCCTCTTTCCAAAACTTTTGAAAATACTAGACGAAATAAACCCCTACATGCTCACAAACCTCGAGTGAGGCAAATCAATAGGAATATGAAGACTCCAACACAATTTGGGAAAAATGATACAGGATATTCAAACCCTAAATCCATAGACTGTGCAAAGGAAAAGGTGGTTGTCATTAAAGATAGATATACAAAGGGTTTGAGATACCAATGTAAAAAAGAATGACCTTTTTGTGAAATAGTGCGGAAATGGGCATTCTACCAAAAGTAATTCTAGCTAGTGGGAGCATGCATATGGGGGCCAGGTAAGTATTTCCATCCATCCTTCCTTGTTTTTTTTTGTTTATTTATTGTAGAAGTGAAACTCTTAAATCTGAATTATTATATGGAGATCATGTTTTTTTATCAAGTATACAACTTAAAATTTATAGAATTGAAACCTAAATTTGATCTGAGTCAATACATATTCAAGAAAATGTCAAAGTGGGTCAGATTAATTAATTTACTAGTAGAGTTAATGCATAGCCAAAATTAATGAGATTAGGATATGAATTGAGAGGTTTTATTGGGTTAGAGGAAAACTACCTATTTTATTCTGATGTAAAAATGCTAGTAGATTTGGATACTAACCTAAAACATATAGAGCCAATAAAATTAATCATCGACTGTGATACATATATCATAAGATCTGAATTTCATTATGGTTCTATTTCTGGTAGTGTGATTTGTGGAATAGTAAGCAAACCCCATCATTATGAAAGTCCAATTCTCAAGAGATCTCGAGTAAGGTATCAAATCAAGGCTATAGAATTGAATTTAACACTAAAAAAGGTGGCTTCTTATTAGAAACTATCCAAAATGAGCAAGTAATGGAAGTTATTACTCAAGGTTCCTCTGAGAGGGATGATGTCAAGACTAATAAGAATATTGCACAAAATATTGAGTAGTTCGAGGATAATAGTTCCTTTTAGGAAGAGGTGGAAGAAGAAGTGGCATCGCCAGACAAGTTTTATAAGGAAATAAGTATGACAAGATTGGTAAATAACTAGATGGATGCTGAAGAAGGGGAGATTTTGGAAAAGGAAATCCTTGTCGTAGTGTTCCCTATCTCTGATATGGAACTAACAAAAAAAGATTCTAGGGCTAGAGAAGAGGAGAATAAAATTGTTCACGAGATGCCCTAAGGAGGTCAGAATCAAGGTGATGTAGAAGTCAAGGATAGCTTGAAGGAGTTCACTGATTCTAAAATAGTCAGAGAAAGGATGGAGGAAAAAAAAAGGGGCGAAGATACATGATACATGCAAAAATATTGATCTAGGTATAGAGTATCTACATAATGAGGTATTGGATAATCTCCTTGAAGGTATATTTGAAGACAATCTAAACAAGGAATAAATTATTATGGAGAAACAACTTCTCATTGCCAAAATTGCAAAATTAGAAGAAGAGGAGAGGAACAAAGGATTGTTGTAAGTATAAATTGTTGAACTAAGTGGAAAAGCGATGGAACCAATGGGGACTACATTAGGGATAGAACAAACAAATTGTGGTAAAGATATCCCTAACTGTGCAAAGAGTAGTAAAAAGAGAGGAATAAAATCCCTTTTAGAACTTAGGGCTAAAGATGGATCACCTGAAGATCAGAATAAGATTACTACTCTATTTCATGCTAGGAAGGGGAAGGTCCTTCCAAAAAATCCTTGGAAATAATTACATGGAATTTTAGGGGCTCAAATGCCCCTAACAAGCATTAGATCCTAAAATGTTGTATCTCTGTCACTAAAACTAAGATTCTATTACTACAAGAAACAAAGCTTAATATGAAGGATATAAATGCCCTAAGGAAGAAGTTGGGAATATGAGAGGTGGTTGGTTTCCCTAGAGAAGGAGCCTCTGGAGGCTAAATGGTATTATGGGATCCTATATAAATCTCATTCTTGACTCTAAGGAAGCAAAAAAAGTAGACGTGTGGTTGTGTAAAAAGTATTAGGAGTAAGCTTAAATTCACATTGATTAATGTATATGGTCCAACACAAAACAAAGACAAGAAAGAAATATGGAAGGAGATTGGTCATTTCTTAGAAAATATTTCAGATCAAATTTGTATTATTATAGGAGACTTTGATGCGATTCTTGACCCCAAAAAGAAATAGGGAGAAATTACTAGAATGTCCCAATCCACAATTGATTTTAAAGAATGGGTCCATAGAAATAATTTTTTGGAAATCAAAACAAAGAATGTTTTATTTACATGGAATAATAGAAGACAATGATTCAACAATATAGCATAAAAACTAGATAGATTCCATCTCAAAAAAAATTTGGCAAGCTTTCCTTACCTGATTTCAGCTAAAATTATACCATACTCGGTCTCTGACCACTTCCCACGACAGTTAAACGTTGGTGAGGATAATCAACCAAAGTGGTGTCCCTTTAAGTTTGAAAAAATGTGGATGAGAGATGAGAATTTGATGGGGCTATGACACAACGGTGGAAGGAAACTGGAGTAATTGGATAGAAACTATATTATTTATTAGATAAATTATGAAAATTCAAAAATAAACTTTTAGACTGGAATAAAAATCTTAGTGGTAATATTTTTGATTCAAAAGATAGGTTGGAGGAATAATTAGAGGAGGTTAACAAAGAAGTAATTGATAAAGGAATGAATAATTAGCTATATCTCAAACAAAATAAATTACTAGATAATTATGAAGATATCCTTGCCAAAGAGGAGATCTTCTGGTGTCAAAAGTATAGAGAAATATGGCTTGAGGAAGGAGACAAAAATACAATTTTTTTTTTATAATAGCACAAAATAACACATGAATATAAATAAAACAACTAAGATAAAAAGAAGGGATGGTTCCATCATTGAGGACCATAATCAAATAATGGCTCATGAAGTCAAACATTATGAGGAATTTCTAAATTATTGGGAAGGTTCAAACATTACTAATCAAAATATAATTTTAGAAAGCATTCCAAAGATTATAACAATAGAGTTGAATAAGGCTCTAACAAAAAAATTCTCTAAGACTAAGATCAAAACTGCAGTGATGCAATGCACCCTAATAAGTCTCCAGGACCAGATGGCTTCGCGATCTTTTTCCGTACATGTTGGATATTTATTGGTGAGGAGGTGGAGGAGGCATTAGATGGGGTCAGAAACTCTAGACATTTTCTTAAAGAAATTAATAATACCTTCCTTGCCCTTATACCTAAGAAAGAAAAGGAAAATAATTATGTTGATTTTAGACCTATTTTTCTATGTATTTCTATTTATAAGATACTTGCAAAAAATATGGAAAATATAATTTAGAAGCTATTACTTGACATATTTAGGGAGGAATAAACATAGTTTTTCCTGTGCCACTCTATTTATGATGGGGTAATAATTGCCCAGGAGGCAATCCAGTCTATTTAGTAGAAGAAAAACCCTATAATTTTGATCAAACTTTATATAAGGAAATCATATGGCAAGGTAGACTGATGCTTCCTATGTAAATGTCTAGAAGCATTTGGGTTTGCAAAATAATGGATTAACTTAATTTTTTAGTGCATCTCTAGTACTAGGAGATTAGACCTAGTTAATGGTACCCCAGAGGGCTTCTTCAACATCTCTAGGGGGCTTAGACAAGGAGATGATATCTCCCCATTTCTATTTATTATTATGGAAGAAGCACTAGGAAGGACAATTACAAAAGATAGGGAAAGCGGCCTGATTAATGAGATGCAAATTATTAATGGGCTTGATCCCACTACTCATCAATAATTTGTTGATGACACAATGCTTTATGGAAAAAGTGAAAAAAGGAGGCAATTGAATTCAATAAAATACTACACTCTTATACTTTATTTCCTCTCCCATTTTATTTTTGCATGACATCCTAATGGATGTGGCTTGGAATTTTTATGCTTTTATTGTGTGATTATTGTTATCATTTTAGTTGCACACTATATTGATGAATTGATAATTGTCTTACATTGGATTATGGATTTGTTAGTTGTTGTCTTAAGTTGCATAATTGTTCAAATTCAAAAGATTAAAGTACACATGTAGCATTCCAACTATAAATACCAAAAAGATTGCATAAAGGTACATCCATTCAACACTACTACTCAGATATTGAAGACAAAATACCTTGTTCATGCATTCATGTTAACACTGGTATTGTTCTCTAAGTTTTGATCAGATTTAAACTTTCAATTTCATAAATTGATCATTACATTGAACATTCAAATTGAATGTAATAAAAAAGTATTCCTTCATAGGTTACATCTTTCAATTGTGAACATAGGGAAGATGTACAATTCTGAAAGTAATAAAAGAGTATTAGAGGATTTAGGGATCTAAGCATGGCCTTGGAGAGGTCTTTTTCATCCTAATAACTGGTCATCTGGACCTTCATGGCTTCTGCCTTGTTTTCATCCTAAAGTCTTCTTCTGGTTTTGTCCTGCAATCATAGAGAAGGAGAGTAGTTAGATACAATTTGGATCTAAACAATGCATAAATCCATAAAAACAACATGCTACAATCACACTTTCAGAATTGCATATCAATTATGTAAACATCAATGCAATAACAAGGTATACATCTGCAATGACTAAATAAAGTATCAAAGGGACATAGTTTTATGACACCTTTTACTGCATATAGTTTTTATCCTGAATTAGGAAGGAATTGGTATTTAGGAAAGCAGAGCATCCACATGTTAAGTCAATAAATCCAACCAGCAAACCTACATTCATACATAAATGTCATCTGTCATCCCACATGAAATTTACATAAAAACATGGATTAGATGATTGAATCCATCAACCTAACATGGGGACTTAGTGGTGTGTGCGAGCGAGAGATGTCCACAAATTCTAAAGTATGATATGCAGGAAAGAAAAGAAGACACAACAGAGTAATAGCAATGCTATTATAAGAGATGCATATGAAATAAAGATAAGTGTTACAGCCAATAGGGAGCAGTTTGCGGATTAAATGAGGTAATACAGTACCTTGTACCTTATCACTGTATAAAGAAAGTGATTTAGTATGCATGTGAAATGATCAAATGAAACAGTGCACAAAGATAGGACAACCCAACAGATAACACTAATGTTGTTACAAAGGAGAGTGCATATGCAAAAGAATGAATTGAATTTTTGTCAAAATAGAAATTGTATATATACATGGTTCATAACAGTGTTATTACTTAATGTTGTTGAGGGAAAAGGGAAATGCAGTGCCTGGTGAAAAGATGTAAGAAATGTATAGGTTAAGGATATATGTTCAATAATAGTTTCATATGTTCAATAATAGTTCATCACATGTTATAGTAGCAATAGATATTATGGAAATGGGTCATGTTGACCATGGTGATAGGATATCGGTTTTGTTAGGACTATTACTCATGCTTTCGAGTTAGGGTTGTAGGTTGGGTTTTGCATCTTAGGTTATTTTAGAATATAGTTTAGATATTTTAAAATATATTCTTTGATATATTTTAAATATGTTCTTTGATATATGTTGATATATATTATGTAAAAGATATAAATAAAAAAATATCAGCATTAGGAGACCTAAAGTTTAGGGCTAGTTTCATTTTCAAAATTAGCCTTTAGGGCTTAATTTTTGGCATTGATTATGCCTTAAATTTAGGGATTGAGCTAAAAATTTTGGAGGGGCTTTTTGAAAGCTATATTTTAGGCATTTTGTGGGCCTAAAAATGAGGGGATCTATCTGTTTAGAGCACCTTTTTGGGGGGAGGATTTCATTTTTGAGATTAGCCTTGTAGGCTATATAACTGAACTTCTTTTTGTTTAGTAGGGGTTCAGAATTTGGGGATTTTTGAGGTATTAGTGAACATATTGTTCCTTTTCCCATTTCATTTGTATTTTGTAACCATTTTGCAGATTTTGGAGATAATAAAGCTAGCCTTACTATTCATACATCTTTTCTGAGTTTTGCTATCTATCCTTCTAAATTTTTGCATTTAAGTGTTTCTTCTCTTTTAAATATGGATTAGTGAATTGCTCAAATTCCTATTCTAGAGTTATAAAGAATCAACCTTTTGCAAAAAGTACCTATTTGTTGATAGGATCTTCACCATTAGTGGCATCAAACCCTAATAGTAAGCTCTTGGTCATCCTAGGTGTTAAGAAGTGAAAACTATTGCAAAACTTAGTAATATCTATTTTGTAGGTACAGTCTTGCAATTCTGATAAATCTGCATCCATCTTTGGTGTATCATCTTTCTTATTTAGTTTCCATTTTCCAATTCTCCTTCTCCCTTTTCCCAAAACCATAAAAGTCAACATCCAGTGATATCCTGAATCTAATAGGAACCGGCCTAGAACCTGGAGAATCATTCTCTCATCCACCAAGGAGAATGTTTCCATGTTCTAACAGGATGGCTAGATTCTGCATCTAGCTATAGGCACAATCTTGATTGACAATAGTTTTTGGCACGCCTAGTGGGCCCAACTGTTTCACAGTTTGGTTAAGAGTTTCATTATTATTATTGTTATGGTGTGAACAATGGTATTTCATCATTTGGAGGCAGTATTCAAACTCACACTTGGAAAATTTGTAGAAAAGATCTACTGGTTTCAAAGATCAAGTGCTGGTATTTTGAAAAAAAACACTTTTTATATTTAGATTTCCAGCTTATTACATGAATAGAAATGTCACATTATTGTGGGCTGCAAGAATACCCACCACCATATTATCAAAGGAATGACCATGAATTTTCTAAATAGCCATATAATTTTTAGGGTGCTACCAATTTTTTTTCAAAATGATTTTGCAAGTGCTAATTATCAGCATGTTTCACCTATTTGTGAGCCTCCCATTCCTATGCAAGTCTTCTATAAAATGGATCTTAATGGAATTAGAGATCAAGTTATGACTATCGGTCAGAGACTTGATGAACTTGGTGTAGGCTTGAAGGGAGATCCATCTCTTCCCTTACATGAGGATGAGTTTAAATATCATGAGTTACAACTCCTTTTGGTGGGTTGGGTTGCCCAGATTCAAGAAAATAAAGAACATCAAGGATTTGATATGTAGACAGAGGATTCAGCCTACTGAATATTTCAAATGTGCATGCTGATATGGGGTATGAAATACTTTGAGGATACAATAGTAATAAAGAAACATATGCAAACTCAAGAGAAGGAGTAGTCTGATACCAAGAAAAGACAATTTGATCAAGCTCTTGTAGAAGATGAGAAGAAGTTGGAAGCACATAAGAAATTTCATGAGAAAGAGTTAGAAGAACATAAAGAATTGATAAAGGTCATGTTTTCTACAGGTGTAAAATATGAAGATGATTTCCAAAGGAGATTAATAGCTCATGAGGAATTTCATGACAAAGAGCTATGTGAGCACAAGGAGAGAATAAGGCTCCTAATTGATACAACAACTAAGTATAGAGATGCCAATAAAATTTACTATGAAGAAGCCCAAAAGTATAAATGAAAAGATGAGCAAGTGGTTGTATCTGAGCTTCATACCCTTGCTGATCAAAACAATAAAATGATGGAAAATGTGTTTGATGAGCTGCCTAAGTTTTTTGAAGAGGACAACATACTAGACCAAACACCATTATCAAGTTCTGGCCAAGTGGATGAATAATTGAAGCCCATCCTCATGCAAGATTATGAGGATGATGCTATAAATCAAAGGGTAGAAACACCCGTCTCAAGAAAGCAAGAGGAAGTTCAAAAATTTGATTTTTTGATCATGCATGACAACAATAGCAAGGTAAATATTAACCCTCTTCCATGCATAATTGAAAATCAGGATGATGAGGATGATTTTTGGGATGGTCTTGAAGTTTTCATGATAGAATTAGATGACTGTCATCCATCTCCTCATAAAGAGGAAAGGGTACAACAAGTTGTTGCACATATGGTATGTACTGAGTCTCATGAGTTTCCTTCATCTTCTAATATCAAAGAGCTAACAAAATTGATAAGCTATGGTCATAAAGAGCCTAGAGGTGAGTTGGATGGGATTAAAATCATGGAGGGAAGCATTCAGGAGGAATCTCAAAGGTCTCATATCGAGGTCAATTCAATGTACGTTGAGGAGGAGATTTCAGCTTCTAATCATCAAATCATTGGTATATTGAATCAACCTATTTTCCCTCTTAAATTAGATACAGCTGATCAGGAAATTGTTATAGTGGTTCAAGATATACTCAATAGAGTTGAACCTAGCAGCATAAAGTCAGATTTTATCATTACAAGAAGCTGCCCAATCAGGCATCTTTCCAGAATGGGGTTTGTTCCTAAGATTCCAATTATAGAGCAGCAGATCCAGCATGTTTATTCACCTCAAATCTGCATTGATATTAATCAAATCCAATATGTATGTGATCTGGTCTATCACTTTTAGGATATAGTACAGAAGTTTCAGTTTTCAGTCATATTGCATATATTTTCAGTTGCGTATATGCATGCATCTCATCCATTGTTGGTGAGAAAAGGAAGCTATTTCAATCAGCCAGTTAATGGATGTGTCTGAGGGTCCTTGGATGATTGATTAGCTTAGGTTAGAATAGAAGTTTCCAGTAATAGTTTGCTTTCTCTAAGTGTTGTTCAAGCACATGCTTCAATTTTAGTTTTAGTTTTAGTTGTGTTGTAGAAGAAACCAAGGACATCATTGATGTACTTCACCATCATGACATGAAAAGATACCTATCATATAAGGAATGAAATCTATTATGCTATCCCATATCATAAGCATTTCATCCATGCAATGAAATTGGAGTACAATAGTAACATCCTTGGCACGAGCTTCAGTTTTCAATTTTCAGTTGGTTTTCAGTTTGAGAAGTTTAGTTGTTCCCTAAAGTTGGAGACTTTATCCCCAATGGATAAGAAAAAGGCTACTGTTCTGATTTTGTTCAATAGGCAAACACCCTTGAGAGGTCACTGGAAAATGTTATCATTTTAGTTGCACACTAAATTGATGAATTGATAATTGTCTTACATTGGATTATGGATTTGTTAGTTGTTGTCTTAAGTTGTAGAATTGTTCAAATTCAGAAGATTAAAGTACACATGCAACATTCCAACTATAAACACTAGAAATACTGCATAAAGGTACATCCATTCAACACCACTACTCAGATATTGAAGACAAAATACCTTGTTTTTGCATTCATGTTAACACTGGTATTGTTCTCTAAGTTTTGATCAGATTTAAACTTTCAATTTCATAAATTGATCATTACATTGAACATTCAAATTGAATGTAATAAACAAGTATTCCTTCATAGGTTACATCTTTCAATTGTGAACATAGGGAAGATGTGCAATGCTGAAAGTAATAAAAGAGCATTAGAGTATTTAGGGATCTAAGCATTGCCTTGGAGAGGTCTTTTTCATTTTGATAACCAGTCATCTAGACCTTCATGGCTTCTGCCTTGTTTTCATCCTAAAGTCTTCTTCTAGTTTTGTCCTGCAATCATAGAGAAGGAGAGTAGTTAGATCCAATTTGGATCTAAACAATGCATAAATCCATAAAAATAGCATGTTGTAATCACACTTTCAGAACTGCATATCAATTATGTAAACATCAATGCAATAACAGGGTATACATCTGCAATGACTAAATAAAGTATCAAAGGGACATAGTTTTATGAAACCTTTTACTGCATATAGTTGTTATTCTGCAATAGGAAGGAATTGCTATTTAGGAAAGCAGAGCATCCACATGTTAAGTCAATAAATCCAACCAAAAAACCTACATTCATACATAAATGTCATCCCATATGACATTTACATACAAACATGGATTAGCTGATTGAATCCATCAACCTAACATGGGGACTTAGTGGTGTGTGCAAGCGAGAGATGTCCACAAATTCTAAAGTATGATATGGAGGAAAGAAAAGATGACACAACAGAGTAATAACAACGCTATTATAAGAGATGCATATGAAATAAAGATAAGTGTTCCTAATTGAGAAGTGTTACAACCAATAGGGAGTAGTTTGCAGATTAAATGAGGTAATACTGTACCTTGTACCTTATCACTATATAAAGCAAGTGATTTAGTATGCATGTGAAATGATCAAATGAAACAATGCACAAAGATAGGACAACCCAACAGATAACACTAATGTTGTTACAAAGGAGAGTGCATAAGCAAAAAAGTGAATTGAATTGTTGTCAAAATATAAATTGTATATATACATGGTTCATAACAGTGTTATTACTTAATGCTATTGAGAGAAAAGGGAAATACAGTGCCTAGTGAAAAGATGTAAGAAATGTACAGGTTAAGGATATATGTTCAATAACAGTTTCATATGCTTTAAGATGATTCTTTAAAAAACTGAGGATGAGCATATATAAAAGGAGGAATACAATGTTGTTGTTCATTTTAATATGCATGCACATGTATAAAAAATGACAACACTGTCAAATAAAAGAGGATATGCATCATAAATTTATTGACCTCTACATTTTAAACAATACTATTCATGGGTGTCATGAGCCCGTGCTCGAACCCCATAAATAGTATTCATACTGGATTCAACAATTTAGTTGTCATATTACAAACTTTATACAAGAGGACAACATATTTCATATATTATGACAACAGTATCAAACACATTGAAGAGCCGATTCATTGACATTAATGGTTATAGTTTTCCAGACAACATGCATGGGAAAAAATAACAATAGATTTGAACAAAGAAGACAACATGTAGTGACAACATACAATATTACAACACGGTCTCCACATAAGGCAAAGACTGTAGATGACTCTTACTTATTGTCAAATGTCGATTCATTGATATTTTGAAATGGATACCAGTTTGCAAGTTCATCTATTTAAAATAGCTACAAATGACAAAATATATTCTTCATTAAATGATAACAATGATGTTAAAATAGTCACAAGTGCATTTTCAGCCATACAAATGCATAGGGGCCGAGTTTAAGAAGGAGCCCAAACTCATCTATTTTAAAATTCTAGACAACATGCATAAAAGATAGCATAATCTACAGATTTGTATTCAAGCAAAAGTGACAGCAAAAATCACTACCAACAATGATAGATTCTATCATTTTTCAGCAGAAAAACAATTTATCTTTAAGTAATAAACAATGGAGAGCTCGAGTTAAGTTCATTTCTCAACTACAGGATATTCTCGCCATAGTTTCACAATAAACTACAACTTCAAGACTCAAAATCCGCAGTCAAAGACACATTATTAACAACAGCAACTGGAGATCAGATATTATGGGTGTCTAAAACATTATAACAGCAATGGAAAAGACATAAAGAATCAGCTACAACATAGCCATGTAATGCAACATCAAGTCCAAATAACAAGAAGGATGCGAAAAGAGATAAAGTGAATAAAAGAAAGGGGCCACTTATCTGTAAGTCTAGATAGGAGTTGTCAGTATTTGTGATGAAGCCTGAGCTTTAGTGGAGGATGCAAGAAAAACACCATGATTCATGGTGTCCAAACTCAAATCTTGAGTCTTGGACCAAGTGGTAGACCCCATGTTGCAAGTCAACATGACAGCAGAACTTGAGTTTCAAACAAACATGCAGAAAAAGTGCCATATTATATGGCATGCAACATTCATACAGAATAGAGCCTGTGAATGGAGCCCAAGATCCAACTAGAGGTAGAGTCTGAGTTCCATGGTGGAGTCTAAGTGTAGGCAGTGCCATATTCATGGTGTCAAACTCCAGTTTAAAAGACAAGTTCAAGCCTGAGTTTAATAGTAAATGCAAAGACTCCAACAACACTCTGCATACCGAATAGTTTCACCATTAAACTCCAGATTGCATGAAACTCTAAGACCAAAAAAATGAAATCCAGATTCAATGCTACAGAAGTAGCATGGAAGCACAATCAGTAAACTAGGGTTTTTTGAAAACCTTATTCTTCTCCCAAAGAAGAATGTGAAAAATGAAATGTATCAATGCCTATGTCAAATTCGATAGAGTTTTGGAGTCCATGATGCAAAGGCAGTAAAGACCCTATCAACCACAGTGCACGATAGCTTCATCACATGCCACGACAGCTTCATCACATGTTATAGCAGCAATAGATATTATGGAAATGGGTCATGTTGACCATGGTGATATGATATCAGTTTTGTTAGGACTATTACTCATGCTTTCGAGTTAGGGTTGTAGGTTGGGTTTTGCATCTTAGGTTATTTTAGAATATAGTTTAGATATTTTAAAATATATTCTTTGATATATTTTAAATATGTTCTTTGATATATGTTGATATATATTATGTAAAAGATATAAATAAAAAAATATCAACATTAGGAGACCTAAAGTTTAGGGCTAGTTTCATTTTCGAAATTAGCTTTTAGGGCTTAATTTTTGGCATCAATTATGCCTTAAATTTAGGGATTGAGATAAAATTTTGGAGGGGCTTTTTGAAAGCTATATTGTAGGCATTTTGTGGGCCTAAAATTCAGGGGACCTATCTGTTTAGAGCACCTTTTTGGGGGGAGGATTTCATTTTTGAGATTAGCGTTGTAGGCTATATAACTGAAATTCTTTTTGTTTAGTAGGGATTTAGAATTTGGGGATTTTTGAGGTATTAGTGAACATATTGTGCCTTTTCCCATTTCATTTGTATTTTGTAACCATTTTGCATATTTCGGAGATAATAAAGCTAGCCTTACTATTCATACATCTTTTCTGAGTTTTGGTATCTATCCTTCTAAATTTATGCATTTAAGTGTTTCTTCTCTTTTAAATATAGATTAGTGAATTGCTCAAATTTCTATTCTAGAATTATAAAGAATCAACCTTTTGCAAAAATTACATGTTTGTTGATTGAATCTTCACCATTGGTGGCATCAAACCCTAATTGTAAGCTCTTGGTCATCCTAGGTGTTAAGAAGTGAAAACTATTGCAGAACTTAGTAATGTGTGTTTTTTAGGTACATTCTTGCAATTTTGATAAATTTGCATCCATCTATGGTGTATCACCTTTCTTATTTAGTTTCCATTTTCCAGTTCTCCTTCTCCCTTTTCCCAAAACCATAAAAGTTAGCATTAGGTGATATCCTGAATCTAATAGGAACCGGCCTAGAACCCAGAGATTCATTCTCTCATCCACCAAGGAGAATATTTCCATGTTCCAACATGATGGCTAGATTCTGCATCCAGGTATAGGCGCAATTCAGATTGACAACAATTGTGTTGGACCTGTGTGAGGTTTTTATCTTTGAGGTGATCTGATTTATGTTGTTGCAACAACAAGTCATATATACTTTATATCTGGTTCTGAGGACCATAATGTTACGACTGGTTGTATACCTGTTTTTTGATGTCTTTCTTTGGCTTTGGATGATTTATTGTTTCTCCTATGTAATTGGTTGACCTGATTATGTGATGTGGTGACTAATATTCCTCTGTGGTGCTTTTATATTGGCATTGTGAGAGGCACTTAGTATAATTGATTCTTGTGTCCATTTCAAGATAGTTGTTGTGATTATGATTAGTACATGCCTTGTTTGGCTTTTGATGTGAGTTTTGGTCTCACCAAGGTTTGTGATAGTGGCTATTACATTTTGATTGTATCAGGATGTTATTTTGTGAGTACCCATGTGATGTGATCAATAGTTGCACTATGTGATGCATTTGATGACCACACTTTATTTCAGTTACAACAGTATTGGTGATTCATTTGTTAGATTATGTTGTTATTAATGTTTTGATCATATTTGCATGATGATTCTTTGAGATATTATGTAATGATGATTATTATGGACTTTTGATTATTGTGACTTATATGCAGTTGGATATTTCAGTTATGCACTTTCATTGATTATGCTCATATGTCATAAAATGATTATTTAAATGCTTTTAATTTAAATGCAGTGATAATTTAATGATATGATGTTTGCTACTTTACCACACACTTTCTATGAAATTTTTCCTTTGTGTCATTACGAAGTGAGACAGAGTCATAGCCACTCATTCATGAGATCCACACGATGTACCACTCTCCTTCATTGTTGTTATCATGTTTTATATGTGCTTCAACTATTTATATTATGAGCATCTGCACTTGATTTTGGCTTGTTTTAATGAACATGTACGAGACACATTCTTCCTGATTTGTAGGATTTGAGTATGTCTATATCCCTGATAGCATCACAAGAGATAGTAGTTCTGGCCTTTACCACACAATTTCTATGCAATTTTTCCTTTGTGTCGTTATGAAGTGAGACAGAGTCGTAGTCACTCATTCATGAGATCCACACGATGTACCACTCTCCTTTATTGTTGTTATCATGTGTTATATGTGCTTCAACTATTTATATTATGAGCATCTGCACTTGAATTTTGCTTGTTTTAGTGAATAGGTACTAGACACATTCTTCCTGATTTTTAGGATTTGAGTATGTCTATATCCCTGATAGCGTCACAAGAGATAGTAGTTCTGGCCTTGCATAGTGAGCCAATGTCGTCTATGTATGGATGATGTATCTATATTATTATATTATTTCCCTCTGGCATGTGTTCGTAAATCTGAATTTATATACCATTTGTGTAGACCAATGATTGTATGTGCATTTAAGTTCTCACAGCTATTGTAGATGATTTACTTAAAATGTTGATTTTAATGTATTTGGGAAATTTAATATTATTTTTTATTTACCGACTAATTTGTCATAGTTGGATTCCGGTTATTTGGAATTGGTTTAATTTAATTTAGGAATAGGTCAAATAGTTTATTTAATTATTTAAATATTCTGTTCGAAAGTCACTTTTGGAAAAGTGTCTTTTATTGGAAAAAGGAATTCTCTTTAGACACTTTTCACTTCATATTTTTGTAAAAATAGGAATTTGTCCCAAAATTCTTTGGATAAATTCAGTTTTATTTTTGTTGTGATCGATCCACTTCCCATATTTTTGTGGGTAGTGGCTTGTTGGACTCATGCCATAAATCCTCATCTTCCCATGGACTCATTCTTTGTTTTGCAGAGAATTGAATTTTCTTCCTCATTTCTTAGTTTTTACCATTCATGTGAGGTAGGGCATCTCACCATTTCTTGTATAATCTATATTTTTCAAATGAAATAAATAGAAATAGGACCGTGGGACAAGAATTAATATTTCTCCACATTTTTTTTTTCTTCCACCCGGTTGGGCGAGTGTGAGCATTTTTATGCTTTGCCATGTGATATTTGGGGGTTTTGGTAATGTTATGTTGTCGGATTTTTGTAAAGTGCTTGGAAATGATATTTTATTGCAGATTTGTGTTAATGGGTGGATTTTAATTTTGTAGCTTTATTTGAAGTTTGAATTTTGGGTGATTTTGTAGGTGCATCATTTTGCGTGCCACCCAGAACTTGTTTGCTACCATGTTTGGCATTATTGATTTAATGGAGTTTTTAGTACTCCAACTTAGTAATGGGTTTTTGGAGTATGAATTTATTAAGGGCGTTTTGGATAATTGATATCACAACCCAAACTTACCCATTTTTTGTTAAAATGATGATTTTCACACTTAGCCAAATTTTGCTAGAATTTTAGTATTTGGTTGCTTTTGGGCATGTAGCCTTCCTCATATTCTAAAAAAATGATTGATGGATTCCATGAGAATATATGCTCTTGGAAAAGTGCCCAATCGAGCAACTTGTTATTTGGACTATTCTTGCTTTTACTCGATTTCTTACCTAGGGTGTTTTTGGAGTTGATATATCTTCCTATCATTGTTGTATTACTATTGTTTTTGCCTTCTGTTGGAATACTCCATGCTTGAGGTTGATCTCGCATGTGATATGTGGATGAAAGGTATTTGAGACCGCATCCAAGCATTTAGTTGAGTTATTCTCCTATGCTGGGGTCTGAGTGACCTATACTCTCAGCTTGAGACCGATTGAGTCCCTTGTGTATTTGGTTTTTATGTCTTTTTCCTTATTGTATTATTTGTATTTTTCTTTATGCTTTGTGCCTTGTTGTTGTAATGAGATGAGAATTCTTGGTTTTTGTGTAGTGGAGTGGAGTGGCTCCTTGGCTAGATCTCGACCCATAAGTGGTTGGTACAGGCCACATGAAGGAGTTCTTAATAAAGTGATAACTTAATAAATAAAGTTGGGTAAAATCACATTAATAAGAGTAATGGACTACCTGGCCACTTGAGAGTGTTGATAAAAGGTAATTTAGTGTTTGACCACCTATGGGTGTTGATTGAAGGCACAATATCTGGCCAGCTATGGGTGTTGAATGAAGATACATTCTTAGGCTGGTCATTTATGGACATTGATCAAAGACTCGATGCTACTTGGGCTACTTTTAGCCAGGTAATGACACTCCACCTTGAGTCCCTGCATTGTAGCCTTGTTAGTATTGATTAGTACCCTAATTATACTATGATGATGTGGATTTATGGTTGTACTTGGATATTGGCCCACATGTTGAGTGTTCTCCATGTGTATTGGTATTCTCTATTTGTGTATTACATAGGATCACATTTTGAGTGTTCTCCATGTGCACTTGTATTCTGCATCTTTATGTTATAATTCAAATGGTGTATAATCCTTGAGTCATGCATTTTGATTGGCATGTTTGAGATCCATTCTCTTCTTTCATGTTTTCCTTGTGTTTGTACCTGGGTTACTATCTTTGCAACTGTGGTGGGATGGGTTTGAGGGTTCCACATGGTAGGATGGCATTTCATATTTCCATTATTTGGGAGTGGTGTACAGGGACAAACTTCCTCTAGCTACAAAGACTTAGGGCTTGAGATCTCACTCCATTTGATGACATTTGAATATGCATTGTATTTTTACTTGTTGTAGTTAATGATTAGCCTAGTTGTTTTATGCTTTCAGTTATGTACCATTGATGTAATCAATTGACTATGACCTTGATATATTTTATTTTAATGATCATTAGCATGGAGCTATACATTTACCAGTTGTACATTGGTTTTATCTTAGGTTTCACTTGTTGTTTTGTGCATTTTAGATCAAGTTCCCACACCGATGTCTATGACTATCCATTGTCGTTTATGCTAATCAACATCTAAAACCATTGACTGATGTCTTCGCCTCTCTGGAGTAAGACTTGTTGTCTCAAAATGATATTAATTATGGATCAGAATATGCATGGATTTACATCTATATGGATCAACGTTAGCATAGAATGACATCTTTGCCTATTGTTCAACATCTCCGAGCTCACTAGACTGAGAATTTTGTCTCAGAAAGCTCACCAGTCAAGAATTGACATTTGCATAGATCGGTGTCTATACAGTGAGAATTATTGTCTCTACTTTCCTCCATCATCTCCACCTATTTTGGAATTATAATAATTTTAGAGACCTGGATGTTGTGCGTGTGCTTCTGGGTTGGATTCTTGAGGGTCCTTGTGTGTTTCTAGACCTTGTTATCAATTGTTTGAGGATCATAGATCATGTTATTATTTTTTTGCATGGTTAGAAAATAAATGAGCTATATGGTTAATCATAGTGGTAACATTTACTTTGGGATTAAAAAGAACATCTATTATTTGGGATGAGATTGTGGTTTTTCTCCCTTTGTTAGGCCTGAGTTCTTGCCAACTCAATATCTCGTGGTCTATGAACATTGTCTAGATTCTTGTTGGACAATCTTGTGGACATTTTTTCTCCATATTGGGTATATGTTGGGTTTTCTAGGAACCTTTGGAAGAATTGTGAAGTCTTCCACTTGCGTATGATCATGAAATGATCACTATGATTACATTGGCATGTTGTTTATTTCTTTGTTATGGTCATGAAATGCACAATGTTATATGATGCTTATTCTATGTATCAAAAAAATTTATTGAGTGCATATTTAACCCTTTGTTCCAAGGGTTCCTTGTATGGGAATTACATATACCATGGCTTCACAATAGGATATTAATGAATCAAAATTAGAAGTTTTCTTCTTTAATACATATCCCAATACTGAAAGGGAGGTTAACAATATCATGAATTTCAATAAAGGAGAAATCCATTACAAATATCTAGGCCTTCCTCTGGACAAGGGAAACATATCTAAAAAATTTGGGACCACATTATATCTAAGATCAAGGCACAAATATATTCTTGGAAAGGAAATTGGATGTCCTTGGCTGGAAAAACAACCATGCAAAAATCTACACTTTCATCCATACCTATTTATCAATTTTCATGTATTACCCTACCTATAAACAAAAGAGAAGAAATCAATAGATGTCTTAGGACCTTCCTTTTTCAAGGGATAGAAGACAAGAAAAAAATCTCATTAATATCCTGGGGTAAAATATGTAGACCAATAGAGGAAGGTGGTTTGGGGATTAAGAATACAAGAGACCAAAGTAAGGCTTTAGGAGCTAAATTGGTATGTAGAATGTATAAAAACCCCGATTTAAAGTGGGTAAATATCTTAAGCCATAGAAAATCTGCTTGGAAATGATTCTACAAATATTTTCTAAACTTCTTCCCCCCTGAGGGTTCTCACATCTAGAATTTCTTGCTGGAATGTAGGAATACCATCCTAGAAAACTAACATGAAATCTTGGAAATGGTGAAAATGCTAGGTTCTGAGAGGATACATGGGGTGGATTCTCTATAATTGAAAACCTTTAGAACTTAGAAAAGTCTAAAAGACTTTTGGAAGCACAGTAGGGGAAACATGTTAAGGATTATATAGAAATAAAGGATGGACACCTGACACAGGGTTGGAAATGGAAAGATTTTGACAAGTGTAACATCCTAGAGGTAGAGAGAAAAGAAATGGTTTGTATCTTTAGCAATAGGAATATTAATTTGTGACAAGATAAGGATAGATTAGCCTAGGATGGGTAAAAAAATGGGGGAGTATAACATAAAATATGGTTACAACTTTCTAATCAAAAAGCATCTAAGACAAAAAAAAAATTGACATTCCTTTAAACCTCTACTGGGATAAAATTGTCTCCCGAAGGTAGGACTATTTTCATGGATAGCACGAAAAAATAAAATTCTCACTACAGATAGATTTAAGAAGATGGGATATGAAGGCCCTAGTAGATTCCCATTATGTGAACAATAGGAATAAATTACTAATCATATATTACTATCTTGTAATTTCTCTAACCAAGTGTTGCAATAACTATGTAGAAAATTAGCCTAGATCATAGCTCTTCCTAATACTATCTCTTGTTTGTTCCAGAATTGTCCTATCCTTAATAAGAAATATTTATACAAAAACTTATGTGTAATTTATCCCTCAATGTTATTATGAGAATTATGGAAGGAGAGAAACAAACACTTATTTACGGAAAAGAGAATGGGACATGAAAAATTAATTAACAAGATTGAAGTTGTTATTATAGAAACCTACAAAAAGTAGGATTATGAATCAACCTAGAGTAGATACCTGGATGACCTACTAGGATGAAAAATGAGAGGTAGATGGATATTATTGAATATTCCTCCTTACGTTGGTTCTGTTGAAGTAAGTAATAAGCATACAAGAGCTGATTGTAGATGGATCCCTCCTGAAAAGGGTTGGTTTAAGCTCAACTTCAATGGTGCCTCACATGGTAATCCAGGGAAAGAAGGTATTGGATGCTTCTTTCACAACTTGGGGGACAAGGAAGTAGCAATATTAGAAAAACTAATATTATTGGAAACTAACAACATAGTCTAGCTCATGGCTTTAGTAGAAGTATTACCGATCTACAAAGAGATGGAGGTGGACACGTTAGAAATAGAAGGGGACTCAGCAATAGTGATAAATTATTTAAGAAAGAGATCAATTCCAAAATGGATACTCAAAACACTAGTATCGAGGGCTCTGAATTTAATCAAATGTTTAAAAAGAAGCACCTTTAATCATATATATAGGGAGGGTAATACAATGGTGGACATGCTGGAAGATGAGGGAGAAAATGGGTTGTTTCATAGAGTGGAAAAACTGTCAATAAGGTAGTTAAAATTACCTAGGAAAGCAATTTTGAGATTTAGAATTGCCATCATAGCTTCATTCCTAAACTCATTTCCCCTAGAATTACCTTTCCTTTCTATCACTCTCTAAATGTTTCTCAGAGCTATTCACACACACACACGCATATATACTCCTATAGCAACTTATATATATA
>MU227639.1:2393797-2404590 GCA_018584345.1 Thuja plicata
TACATACATATATATATATATATATATATATATATATATATATATATATAAAATGTGTTTAAATAATTTTTTGGCATGACTAAATATATGTATATGTATGTAAATATGGGTGCACACATATATGCCTATGTATATATATAAATATATTTGTGTATATATAAAGATATGAATATATGTATTAGTTTTGTGATGCAATATTTTATTGTGATATACAAGTAAATAAATAATAAATGTTATTATGTTTAATTGGAAAAACTAGATTTTCTAGGAGATTCGAACCCGAAATCTCCTATGAGTAAGGCTAGCTAGTTACCAATGGGATACATGAGTTAATTGATCATATTTCTTATCATCAACATATTTGAGTAATTCATAAGCTTAATTAAGTTAATAAATAAATTAAAGTTTTAAACTATCATTCACAATAATAATTAATTAATTTGAAATCAACTATGGAAGATGGAGAAGTTGCTTCCCGTAAAGCAACTCCTCCAACCATATAGTTTTCTATATGTATAAGGTGAAATATTTTTGGAAGGGAGACCTCATTTTTAGAAGAGTATTTTCAAGTTTAAATGAGACTATTTCATCAAGAGTTAAGGAAGACAACAATGTTTTATTTTTATGAGAAAATGGAGAAATAACAGTTGCAAGAAAAAATACAATCCTGATGCGGAGGCAATATCTTGCTAACCAACCGTTGGATTGTGCTAGTTTTTGGATATGTTGGTAAAAAATAAATTATGTCACTTCTCACTTGAGAGATCAAATAAATATGTTGTGGTTTTAAATTTATAGATCTATGTGCACGGTTCTATCCAGGAGGACAACAAGAAGGAAGTTGGAAAGTTTGGAGGCTTATGAAATTTCTCAAAAAACCAAGGGAATTCTCTAGAGTAGCCTAGGTAGAGTCTAGAACCAGAAATAATTCTCATGTTCTTGAGTGTGTCTGGTAATTTATTTATGAAATGTGTCTATTATTATGAGTGATATATGATGGATTAGATCTATAGACAAGTAATGTAGTTTAAAAATATTCATGATTCAATATGTAAATAAGTGTATGTATCTAATATATAAGATTGGTGAGTTTTTCACTATCTATTATTGGGTGTGATTATGTCTTCATGTGTGGTTTTTAATTCTATGTGAATTTTATGTTTGGATTTTTGGAAGGATTAAGATGTCATTTTATCACCCTTTCTTTTGATAGTTTATTTAATTTGGTATTATTTTTGTCTATGTTCTATCTCTGATTTTGTGTATGAGAAAGATTCATATCATTATCAAGGTTTTTGTTTTTTTGATCGGTAATAGTTTTTTTTATTAATATGTAAAAAGGTTACATCATTTTCATAATTGGCTCTCAAATACATTTATGCAAAAAAATTCATTTCATTCTGCTATCTGCTTCTAAGTTCATCTATGTATTAACATATAATATATCAAAACCGGTTTTATATTAATAGAAAAAACAAAAAGAAACTGTAGTCCTACTAACTAAACCACTTGGTAGCCTCCTCTTTGGTGAAGTTAACAAAGGCGCCACCTTTCTCCACTAGGGCCCTGATGTGGATTATCCCTTAGCCATCCCGTTCATGCCTACAGCCTCCTACTCTCTGGCCTTCTGAGCTACATTGGCCTTCCCACCCTTTTTGGTGACTGGCAATTGGCATCAAATTTGTGGCCTTCCATCCTCTCCCACAACTGCAGTGGACTTAATGGGTGTCTGGTTCTTTTTCCACCTCCCTATGAGCTTGCCTTCACTCTTCTCCTTTGCCTCCATCTTCCTCCTCTCTAGGGCAGCCTTCAGATCCTTCCACCCACTTGAAGGGCTTGTGCTAAATGGACATCCTCAGGCCTGGCGGTCATCCATAGCACAAGTGGCTGTAGGCCTTTGCTACTGCATCCCACTATGCGGAAAGGCACGTTGCCCATGTGCAAACGCAACCACACCTCCTACCATTGGATGATTTCCTCCACTCCTTCTACCCATTTGATCACCAAGCACTGTCGAACCACCCATCACACTTCCTCTTTTGACTCCGCAACCAGGAGCCCGAGAGCGAAAAACATGGATGAAATGTCCAAATTTGTTCTTGGTTTCCACCAATTATGCAGGTAATGCTCCCCAAATATTTCCCTAATTTTTGCCCAGAAGTCTTCACCATCCTCCATGAAATTGTGACTCAAACAGTTCTCCATAATGGGTACTTCAAAGGTTGGGATTTGGCCTGTGGTGGAGAGGGAGAAATTGGCCTCCATTCTGCGCTAATGTTTACTTTTCCATTTTTCACAATGTTGCCTTGCCTTCATCTCAGGTGGCTTTAACTTGCTGCCAAAGTCTCTAGAGGCCGATGATGCTATCATCATGCTATTGTCCCTCCCATTTTTTCTCATTAAACCCATCTATACTATCTCGACATTCACTTAATGGGAGATCTTGGCTTGTGAGATCATACTTCAAAAATGCTCATGCTCACACACATCCTCCTTGGCATCATTTCCTTGCTTTGTAGTGTGCAGAGCTGCCATGTGGTTTTGGTGGAATGAAACTTCCATCCTCATTTTTTACTATACTCAACAGCCCCCGAATATGGCTTCCTTTCTTGATATATTTATTGACCTCTATGTTTCAACTCTAAAGTATTCAAATATTTCAAATTTGTTTTCAAGTGAACCGTTGGCCCCAATATTTGAAATTTTATCCGCTAGCTCATTTGCCGGTCTCGGCACCTGTGAGACTTTGAAGTCTTTGAATTCTCCCACCATGTTCCCAATTTGCCTAATATGTTTATTCAAATACCAGGCATCCATTTGACCTTTGTCAATCCTGTTTATTACCAGGAGATAATCTCCTTCCAAGTGAATTATCCTAATCTGTAGTCATCTCGCCATTAGAATGACCTTGACTATTGCCAAACATTTGGCCTCATTGTTAGTTCCATTTCACAACCTTTTGGCTCCTAAAGCCATTATTTCTCCCTTCTCATCTTGGGCAATATATCCTATCCCTGATATTCCAGGGTTTTCATGTGAGGCACCATCAAAATTTATTTTGACCCATCTAGGGGATGGGGGTTGCCAATTACTCATTTGTCCTTTCTCAACCCAGGTCAGAGGTTGCACGCTCCCATTCCCATTAATGGGTTTGTATTTCTCCCACAGCCATTGGCATTGCACCAGCATGTCAACCCTCATGAAAGGAGTCTTACTAGCATTGGTCTGTGCGGCGGTGTTGGATACCAACTCTGACACTACTACTTCATCGTGTTAGAAACCTATCTACTACTTTAGCTTTTCCTGAGAAGATTCTCTTATTCTGCTCATTCCAAATCAACCAAATTGTGCTAGATGGGAGAACATGCAAAATCACCGCCAATGATGATATTCCTTTTGGTTTTGGCCACGAGGTTAGCCACTCACTAAGTTTGTATGGTAGGGTGCCCTGCCAATTCAGTTTTCCCAGTCCAAATCTCCACACTTCCTATGAAAGTCATAATTTAGGAATAGGTGATCCACTATCTCTTCTGATTTATTACATAGGACACATCTAAAGGGTCTTGCAAATCCTAGCCACATAAGTTGGTCCCCTATGAGGGCTCTCCTGTTCCCAACCAACCATGTAAATGCAGCTGCTTTGGGCAAATATTCTTTCCTCTAGCAGACATTTTCTTCCCACTCCACCATTTGACCTTCATTTTCTAACAAGGCATGGCCAATTTTTACCGAGTACTGACCGCTTTTTTCTCCTACCCAAACTACTTCATCTTGATCCTTAGAAGCGATGACCATTCGACTGCTCAAAATTTTCTTCAAAGTCTCCTGATGTTCCTCTGAGAGTCCCAAATCTGTTGTCTCCTTCCATTTGAGTTCCTAGCCCAAAAAAAGGAGGTTAGATCCAAAAAATCTCTTACCTTAGTTCCCCACTCTCTTTCTATTGCCAAGATGACCTGGTGCGGTATCCCGTGGGCCAAAACTGGCTAACCATCCCAATAATCTTGCCAAAAGGAGGCTTTCTTACCATATCCAATTTGCCATGACAAATGATCCATTATTACTGGTCTACATCTTATCAAAAAGATCCACAGGGCTGACCCTCTAGGTGGGTTATTGATCATGAGGATTCTCTCCCGGTCTACATAGTCCAAGTATTTGGAATGTAGAAATTTCACCCATCATTGCTCTGGTTTGCTATAAATTTTCCATACCAGTTTAGCTCCCATTGCCTCATTAGTCAATTTCCAATTTTTGATTCCAACCCTGCCACCACATTTTTTTTGACAAACTCTGTCCCAAGCCATTAAGGGGATTTTGTCCTAGTCCTGTGTACCATTCTAGAGGAATTTGTGCATTTTTTATTGTATACATTTAATCATTTTAGCTGGGATTTTGAAGCATGCCATTAGATAGATAGGCATTGCTGAGATTACTATTTTAAATAAAAATATAGGCCCTGCCAAAGTAAGTCATTTACTCTTCTATCCATCCATCCTGGCTTGGCATCTATTGAACAATTATGTCCATAGCTCTACTTTATCTGCACCAGCAAAGAGGGGAGTCCCCAGGAACTTACCTAGGAGTTGGCCAATCTGGACTCCATTAACTCTAGCAATATCCCTTTGTGATCCGGGCTCTGTTCTGAAGAAAAAAACTATAGATTTTTTCCAGTTAAAATTTTTCCTTGATGTCGCATTGAAGGTGTCTAGAATTTTTTTAATCCCCATGGTTTCCCGCATTAAGGCCACCCCGAAGAGATAGGTGTCATCCAAAAATTGGGAGTGGGATGTAGATTCAAAGCCTCACGTGATCTCAATGCCTTTAATCCACATGCAATGGGATCTTTTTCCTGAGATAGCCCTCCCAAGCACTTCATCCAGGATAATGAATATGAAAGGAAAGATAGGGTCACCTTGCTGGATTCCCTTGTCATTTCAAAAAAACCTTGGGGGCTACCGTTGATTAAAATTGATGCTCGGTAGGAGCCAATCACTCCTTTAATCCATTGAACCCATTTTTCATCAAAACCAATTTTCCTTAGTATCTCAATTAGGAATCCTCTGTCCACTCTATCATACACCTTTTTGATATCCAGTTTCAAAAGCATGTACCTCTTCTTACTAGTTCTGGCTGAATGGATTTCTTTGTGAGCTATTATGATTCCATCTACTATGTTACTATTAGGAGTGAATTCACTATGTTCCCGAGAATTCAGGCACTCCAGTACTAGCTTTAAGTAATTTTCTGCTACCTTTGTGATGATTTTATAAATCATGTTGTAGAGTGAAATGGGTCAAAACTCCTCAAATGTATTGGGTTTCTCTTTCTTGGGAATTAAGGCCACTATTGTATTATTGAAGTGTTATAAAATGAAACCTTTGGATCTGGACTCTTCCACCACTGCAAGCAGCTCCGGGCCTAAAGTCTCCCAAAAATTTGGGTAGAAAAAATCTTGGAATCCATCGGGCCTTGGTGCCTTTTCACCACCCATTCCAAAAACTACCTCATTTAGTTCTGATAAGGACATTGGGGTAGTTCATTTTTGGTTATCCTCCGGGTTTACCATCTTTGGGATGAGTAGAAGGAGTTCTCTTTAGGCCCTACCATCATTAGCCCCTTCCTCACCCCAGATGTTGGAGAAAAACTCAACAACCTCCTGGTTGATATCTGCATTCTCCTCCATAAGATTGCCATTTTCCATCTTGATAGCTAGGATTCTATTCACACTTCTTTTGACCTTTACCGAGCTATGGAAAAACTTTGTGTTTTTGTCTCCTGCTTTGAGCCAACTCTCCCATGATTTCTGTCTCCAATACACTTCCTCTCTCTGTAAAATTTCACTATATCTACATAGTAGGTCTTTCTCTGTTAGGAAATCTACTTCATCCATACCTTAATTTTGTACTTTTCAATTTAAGACTTCCAACTACCCTTCCAATCTTAGTTTTTCAGCAAATATATCACCAAAATGTGTCATGTTCCATAGTTTCAATTTTTACTTAATAAAACCTAGTTTCTTACAGAATTGGAAGGCTAAGTTCCCATCTTATTTTGGAGCTGAAGTCCACCATTTAGTGATCATTTCCTTGAATCTCGATTCTCATAGCCACATTTTTTCCATTTTGAAGGGGCACCGGGAAGGTATCCCATCCTTGTGAAATATTAGTGCTACCGGGAAGTGGTCCAATCTTGACATTCCTAAGATTTGAGCCTAAAAAACAAAGGGGAGTGCATTCCAACTTCCTTCCATGAAAAATATGTCCAACTTCTCTACAATTTTAGAGAAACCCATTCTCCTAATAGTCCAAGTGTAGTTTCCTCCTCCCGCTATCACCTCCCACAACCCATTGTTAACTACAAAATTTTGAAAATCTGTTTGGACCCTGCTCAACCTACCCCTGCCACCCCGCTTATCTGAGTGAACAAGGGTTGCATTAAAGTCCCCTACAATGATTTCCACTTGCTTCCCTAGGCCATCCAAAGCTAGATAAATTTCTTCCTAGACCCATCTCTTATCCTTTGTTTTGACAAGGCCATAGACATTGAATAAAAAGATTGAAACATTAATAGTGAAAGGACTCACCTTGGCCAGTTGCCAGAATCTTTCCTTAGAAATTTCTTCCACCTTAACTAGGTGAGGGTTCCAGATGATCCCCAAGCCACCTAAGGTGCCAAATACATCAACAAAAAAACCAAACCATTTCTATCTAACCCTGAACACCTTTGCTGCATTTTTACCATCTAACTTAGTCTCTTGGATACACACAATATCGGGCTTCACTAGATCAAGACCTCTCTTGATCAAGCATCTCTAGTCAGGGGTAGTCCAGCCCCTAACATTCCATATTAGGAGCTTCATGGCTTCCCAGAAGGGAATAATTCCCTTCTGGATTGAAGCTTAGTTTTCCCCTTTGTGTTACCTGCATCTTCCAGTAACTGCTGATTCGATTTTATCCCTCTCATTTTCTGACTTCCAAGATTGGATTTTTTCATTTGCAATTTCATTTTCTTGATTGATCATGCTCCTTTATGCCAACTTCCTCATTGAGTCCCAGAGGATCTTCTTCTTGATCTTCGATGAGCATAGTCTCCAGATTTGTCATAGAGCTTTCTGACCACTGTTTCACAGGGGACATCTATATGTCCTTAAAATCACCATTGAGCCCTTCTTGGCTTCAAATTTGTGTTGCAGCCAAACCCACTCCTTCCTCCTCCAACATTGGTTCCCAACCCATATTCTCCATCTATGTCGGTATCATCATCCCAGCCAAGGTGTCCTTTGGTATCATATTGGGTTTCCCAAGCTCTATTAGGGTTATCTCTGCTTCCTTCCCATTAGATCCTCTTTCTACACTAGTCCCCACTCAAGGTACACTTCCATTCCCTCCTATCTCATAGGCATCTGTAGTGGCCACTTGGGTGTTTTCATCTTGTTTATTTTTGGTTAAAGGCATCATATGGTTTTCAGGGGTTGATATTAGACGGGGTAGGATATTCTCTAGGTTGTTAACCTCTTTTCCCTTCCCTTTCTGCCTTACTAAGCATTCTTCTACCTTATGCCCCCATTCCGTGTAGTCTTTACACTTGTCCAGTGTTTCTTTGACCTCTATTTCCTACCACCAGTATCCTTCAGCTGTGTCAACTTCCACCGCATGCAAAAAAAGTGGGTGTGGTTTCCATAGTATGAAAATCCTAGCATACATGTAGAAGTCCTTTTTATCCACCGGTTCATCCACTTTTATAAATTTTCCCAGTCAATCTCTGACCATTTTAAATAAATCTGCATGCCAGTATTCATGCGGGAGGTTATAGAGTCGAATCCAAATTGAGACTTCCTTGATTGTTGCTTGCTTAGGGTTGAAGTTTGGAGTCTAGTATTTTATATAGAAGTTGATCCCTCCCATCATGAAAGGTCCATTGAACATGATTCTAGTTTCTTCCATCTCCATATCTGCTATGATCAAGAAGAATCCATTCAGTAGGGTTTTCACTTCAAAAAGGGGACCCCATTCCTCGTTCACCCAGTTCCTAATCTTAGGATAGGTAGGCCAGCCCCCCACCCATTTCACGAAGAAATCCTGTTCTCTCAAAATTTGCACCGTGTTCTTCCAAAATTCTGAATCCACACGAACACTGATTGTCCGATTGTTTGTGGTTCCTGGTTTTTCCTTGGTAAGAGGAAGATTTTGAGGGCCCGTGTCTACCTTTGAGAGACAAATTTGATCTGTTGGTTGATGAAACCCTTCCTTGTGACCAGAGAGGATTCTCACTGAGCCCCATTTGTTCTGCTGTGGGCTCGGCTAAGCCCACTTAGATCCTATTCTATTATTATCTCTCTTTCTAGGCATCGACCACTTGGTAGGTGGGAACCATAGCCATCTTGGGCCACACCTATCAAAACCCTCTTTCCGCCATCCCTTGTGCCTGGCTTGAAACCCTAAATTGTCTCTCCTCTGTCGCTCTGCCATTCATACCAAATATCATTTCAAACTCTATCTGTTTCCAAGGTGCATTATTTTCAAGGTTTATTTTGATGGCCATTATTATTATGCACATTGTTAGGGTTTGGACTCATCCTAAAGGTTTGAGAACACATGAGAGTTTCGTAAACCTAGGGACTAGATGTTTTGTAGTGATTGCATGTCCCTTTTTGATGGCATGTTTGAGTAGGGAAACAAGGTACCCTAGGTGGGTGGCTCACCATAGGTGCCAGGACCCAAAGTGGTTTCTAGGAGATCCCATGGGTGAGTTCTTAATCAAGTGATAACCATTAAAATGAACTTGGGTTAAGGGTGAGTTTAAAACATAATAAAAGATAATAAGTGTTAAAGTTTGCATAGACCTATTGGAGTACCGGTAAAATGGGTAACGACCAGGGTGGATCCTTAAACTTTGAGAGGGGGCTAGTGTTACATGTTTTGTAGGGAGGATCACAATACACAGGATATGTAATGACACTCACCTAGTTGGTATCTGGAGCCCTCACTCATATTTTTTGATGTTTGGATACTTGGTTGTATTTTGTGTTTCTTATTTTTTTTTTCTCTTTTGGTTGGTTATTTTAGGAAAGGTGTATTGTTGGCCTTATATCTCCTTGGAGCTTGTGTGGACCTTGGTTCTATCTCCTAGCACGAGGGAGTTGGACTTCATGGTTCAACCTGATTGGGTGGTTAATCTTATTAGGGTACTTTTCATGGTTGCATCGATGTCTTTACCTTTGGATTCATGCTTGGAAGTTGTCAAGGATTCTACTTTTGCATCATGTACTTCAATGAAGTGTAATTTTGATGTATTGATTTATTGAGAGCCCTTTTTGGGTAATGTAATGTAATGTAAATGAAAGGAGAAGCAATGTAATGGGAATGGGTATATCTAGGTGAAATGAAGGGAAAATGTATGCTCCTACTTGTATATGTTACAAAACATTGAAATAATATGAAATTTTTCATTTGTATCACTGTTATGATATCTTATAGTAAGTGATCTCTTACATGAAAATTTAATCATATTGCTCTCTTGTGTTTTTTGGATAAGGACCTAACTTATATTGATGTGATAAGTAACTTCTCTTAAATAATATACTAAAAGGGAATACTAGGAAATGATTTGTTAATGAATGAACTCATGTTTATATCAAAGTGAAATGTTATTGTTAGATAAGAAGAACTATAGGAAATGATAAAATTATAATAGAATTGCAATTAGTTGTATAATTGAGAAATGAGATGCCAAATATTAAGGAAAGTTAATAGAAAAGAAGAACAATACATTTTTGGTTCAGTGTAACCTGTGATAGTAACTCAATAAGTTGATTCACGTGTTGTTAACTTATCACTAATGTTAAGAATGAGTTAGGAACACTTTGGTTGGTTCCTTAAAATATATCTAATATGATGTACATCTAGGTGGTAGGGTATGCGATAATGAATGAAAATCATTACCCTAATGTCTATATGAAACTAAATTTATAAGATAGTTTAAAGATGTTATGAATTCCATTAGTTAGTTATGAAGAATGGATTGTGTTGGTAAAATAAATGATGGTGACTAATCATTGAAACATGTTCATGAGACATTAATCATTTATTCTTAAGTGTTATAAATATGTTATAATTGTAATTCATTATGAAGATCTTAAATGTAATTAGATTAATAAATATTGTTTGAGTAGTTGTGTTAGGGAACCTTTGAGGACTAGGAAATATTCAGTTATGTTGCATTCATGTTTTGTGAGCATATGTGTATCGACTCTTTTGGTAATGCACGTTGTAATAGTTCAAAAAAAAAATTTGACTTCATCTTTAGAGATTAAATGGTCAGTCCTCCTGGGTTCCCTGGTGGGGTGTTACACACTATCAATAACCCATTCATCCTTCATATCTGCATGCAAAACCAATGCTTTTTCCTCATTCAATAAACTAGGATCTTCATCTTTGATAACAATACACAATCTCATCTTCACTCTTTTCAAATTCATCATTAGTCAAACCTTCATCAAAAACATAATAACACTTCTTTTGGTATTTAGACTAAATTTCTTCAGCTTGTACTTAGGTTATTTATCTAGACATCTTGAAGCTGTATGCACCCTAAAATGGTCGCCTAGACTTTGAGCCCTATTTTATCATTTTATCATTGTATCAAATTTCCTAAATCAATGCTTTGGAATATTTTCAATTCAAATCAATTTCCTTGATCAAATTGTAATTTATTCAATTATTTCAATATTTCCTAAGGTTTGATCATTTTTATCTAATTAAAAGATTTAATTTTATTTTTAATTAAATAAAATT
>MU227639.1:2417541-2452541 GCA_018584345.1 Thuja plicata
CTAGGTTGCATAATAATAATTAATAAAAGAACTAATTATTATATGCCTAAAGTTTAGCTTAAGTAAAAGAGAGATAATAAGTGACTTAATAATTAAATCAATATGATTTAATTAATAAGTGGAATCAATTTATTACTCTAACAACCATTTCTACCTATAATCAAGGACCCAACATGGATTTGACAAAGATGGAAAAACTCACATATGCCTTATACGCCCATCTACAAACAATTGATGCACTAAAGGCATTCTGGCAGCAAGAGATGAAGAATCTGCAGATAGCCTATCAAGATGTGTACATGGAGTAAATATCTAGAGACTTACACTTTTGACACCTTTGTAATTAATGTCAAAGGGGGATTAATGTATGTATGGGGAGCAGTGTATATAGTATATGTTAAAGGAAGATAATATACAGTTTTTGGTGTTAGTAAATTTTGAGTAACTTGGCCACATTCCTTTGTTTCCATTAATGACAAAGGGGGAGATTGTTGGAAAGTTGACTCCAAGGGAGTATATAACTTATTTTGTGTTGTCATTATGGCAACAAAGTCCTATAGAGTTTTTGACAACAAACTTAGTAGTGAAAATTGACTAAGTATAGAAGACAATACAGAACAAAGATACACAGATGATCAGTGCACCAACGCACGTGCGTACAACCAATTCAGAATAAGCACCTTCAGACATAAGCTCTATGGTATGTTGTTATGCTTACCCTGTACATGCATGGTAGGGAATGTCAGTACAGATAAGTTACAAAAAGAACAAGTATACTAGCAGTTCAGAATACAAAGTATGGAGCTGACTTCAGGTTTTTTATTAGCGTGTAATCTTTTGTTGTGTAAAGACTAAGCGCCTATTGTAATAAGTTTGTAATCATATATTAAACATTATTGTAAACACACTTAAGCCAATTTTTTTGGAAGCATTGTGTATTATGTTTTTGGGCCGACTATGGTCTTGTTTTGGGTCGCGTCTATTCAGGCATAAACATATATATATATATATGTAATGAAAAGATATATTTGTAGTGTCGAAGAAATATGCAGAGAAGAGAAGTGTAAATATGTCAGCATGACATAGAGCATAAGCACATAACCAGAACTGATTAGACATCTATGTCATATACAACAGTTCAATTTTGGATATAGTGCATATCTATTCTCAGGAGGTCATAGCCTTCTTTCTCATTGAGCAGTGAGCTCTTGGACAGTGAGTCCTCACCCATAATAGGGCTATTTGTAAAAGACTCCTAACAAGGTCAGGCCTTTAACCAGGTCATTGTACTTGCATTGTAAAGACCGCTCCTAACAGGATAAAGGAACTTTAACAGGTTCATTATACTAGTGCAATATTTGTGGGTACTAATTCCCACCGGGGTTTTCCTCTAATCAAGGTTTCCCCGTAATCATATTATGTGTTATGTGATCTTGTGTTAAGCTTCAAGTGATATATAATTGATTTATGTTTAAAGTTTCTGAAATAGAATAATTAGTTAAACTTTGATTCACCCCCCCTCTCAGTGTTTCCAACAATATTTTCATCTAAAGGCATTACATTTTCTGTTTCCTGCTCCTGGTTCATCTTTGTTGATGAAAAAACCCTAACAGCCTCAATTTTCCCCTATTTTTTATCTATTGGAACATTCCCGGGGTTAATTTCAGGTATACTTTCTGAGTGAATAATAAACACATCCTCTATGTTAAGATTAGGCACATATTCTAAATTAATACTAAGCATATCTTCCGACACATTTGCTTGTTTATTGAATTCTTGTTCTTTATTTTTTTGGTGTTTGGCCATACTAAACCCTCTGTTTAATTTCCCTCACTTTCTAATTACTTCAGACAAAAATTATATCTCCTTAGAGCCTACACTACCAACTACTTGGGCCAGGTGATCTAACTTAGTTTAGGCTCTTAATTTTTGTTTCCTCTTTTTGTGAGTGGTGGTTCTAAGGATTTATTTTTCTCACTACTTTTCTTTCTTGGGGTTGAGGGTTTCAAATTTTTGGGCTCCAAGACAACTTGCCTTGTACTACTCTAGTTTATCCTCTTTCCATATTTTGGGGTTTGAACATAGGGTGTACTAGGGCCTCCTTTGCATTTCTTTTTACTATCCTGTGTAGGAGTTTCTTCTTGTTCACTTTATTTAGAAACAAAATCCTCCTTATAAACCTCATCTTCATCCACAAAATTATCTTCAGAGGAACCCTCTTCAGAAGATTTCTCTTCCTTAGAGGGTCCAGTTTCATCATCTTGAGAATGGACAAATGAGTCCCAATCTCTAGGAGGAGACACAATTTTTGATTGTGAGATTACAAGAAGTTTTATCAAGCCATGATGGGATAAAAAATGTGGTTTACCACTCCTCACCATTTTAGACATGTGTTGCAAAGCATGGTATAGGAAATATGGAACATTGATTAATAAACCCCGCCTCAAATAAAACATCAACTTAAAATGCTAGGAAAAACCATACTTGGACCTACCTTCATAGGTGATATAAAGGATGATATATTTAGCGACATATTTCTAATGTCCTTGTAAAGACCACAATTTGGTACCCTACCCAACAATCATTTTCACAACTTCACCCCTTAGCAAGAATTTCCAGTGTGTTTCCTTTAAACCTAGAGATTGCTTTGATTTATTAGGGAAATATAGATCTCCTCTTAGCTGAATCCCATAAAACTCATAAATTATTTCCGTGGTGACTGTAATCTCTAGCCCTCAAACAATGGCCTTCTATTGATGAAAATTATGGGCAAATTCTAGTGCAAATTGCATATCAAACCCCCTCAATCTTTTGAAATAGGTATCCCAATGGGATTTCTAAAAATTTGCATATGCTTCATCATTTTATTTTAAATCAATCAAGGGGGTAGCCTCATGATGCAGACAATGACCTTTTGTAATATTTTCAAAAAATTATTGAAGTTCAATACTAGTGATGCAGATAGATGGTTTTTGGTAGAGTGGTTTTACAATAACAAGTTTTGAAATCCCACAATGAGCATTTGACAAGGAAGGACAACCATATATAGTAAAAAAGGGTTACAAATGACAATGTATTTAAAATGATAACATGAAAATCCATAAGTAATGACAACACATTTAAGTGACAAACCCTCCCCCCGGCTAATTGGTTGAACTGTCCATGAGGCAACTCACCATTTGATAGAAGAGAACAAGAAATATAAAATAAAATAAGAAAATAAATCAAGAATAAATAAGTTACCAATCACCATGAGCAAGGAGAATATGAACAAGAAGCAGTCACATCGACAGATCATGAAAAGATCAAGCATAGAACACCAGAGAGAGGAGATCCATGGAGAGATGAGAGGAAGTAAAGTTGATGGAACATGCCAAAACTCATACACTACAAGATAGATCAACCACAATGAGAGATGATGGATAGGCATGAAAAAGGGCCACATTATAAAGAATTCCAGTATCATGATAGAAAGGCAAGAAATGTGGTAAGGATGTGGCAATGTGACCATGGTAGCAAGAACTCGCAAATACTGGAAATGATCTTGACATCGTGCCAAGATGTAAAAAAGGAAGAACACTAGAAAAATGTGAAGTTCAAACCAGTTCAAAGCACGCCAAAAGAATTCCTATCAAAAAGAGAATAGGATAAAATGAAGAGAGCGCGTAGGAAGAGGAGAAAATGAAAGACAAATCCTATCACAAAAAGTGACATGAAATGTCTAATGTGCGGCATGGTCTGTGATGATTTTTATTTTTATAGTTTTATTTATATATTTATTTTTTTGTCACTAATAAACCATTAGACACTTGGTTTTCAGTCCGCCACTACCTAGGGCATCAAAAAATCAATTTTCACCTCTAGGATTATTTAGGAGTTAACATTAACCAAAGACCAGTTTTCAAATGCTATTTGGCCAATAGAACCTGAAGCTTTTCGCCATTGGATCTTTTTTTTTTGAATTATTTTGATTATGAATGTCGAAGGATGCCAAAGGGAACCACTGTGACTTCCTTTGCAAAATCTAGAAAGAAAACTTCTTTGGAAAGAGGAGTTTTGTACAATTTAGGCAATGACCATTGATGAGGAGGGTTTTCTTTTAGAGTCAATGGTGCAGATATGGACAATGCCATTAGCATATTCCTTTTTGATCTTGTAAGGTCTAAGCTAGCATTTGTAAAAATTTCCTTTGAAGTTGTGGAAGCGAGAATCATACAAGAGTGCCCAATCCTCAGATTGAAAGGATCACTGGTAGATGTAACGATGATGCCATAGAGAATTTTATTTTTGAATGAACTCGGTGTGAAAAAGTGCTTCCTAGTGGAGTTCATTTAGAGAGTGGAGCTGATCAATGCATTTATTTTGTACATAAAAAAGACTCAACCCTAGTTTAAGTCCAATGCAAAGAGTCTTGATCTCAAATTATATAGGGAGAACTACCTTCTTACCATAGATGAGTTCATAAGGGGTCAGACCAGTGGTGGTCTTCTACATTATGCAATAGAACCACACAACTTTAGGAATCCAGGTGGCCCAATCATGCTTATGAAGGGTGAATATCTTGGTAAGAATGTTCTCAAGATCTATGTTGGTGACTCCTACATATCTATTTTCCCGAGGATGGTAAGGAGTAGAATTCTGGTGGTGAATCTCATATTCCTTAAAACCAATGCAGCAATAAGCTTATATATGAATTGTGGACCCTGGTCTATAGTTATCTCTCAGGGTACACCAAACCTGGTGAAGATATCTAAGTATAGAATTTCATACATGTTTGTGTCTCATGCATGTTTCAAGGCGACCACTTTGACCACTTGGTGACATAGTCTGTGCAAACAAGGATATATTCCTTGTTTTAGGATGGTGAATTGATTGGGACATTAAAGTCCAAACCCCACTTTCAAAGGGATTGATATATAAGTGTAGGTGTAGTGACATCTCATCAGAGTGTGTGGGATGACCTATACACTAACACTGGTCACAATGATGAACATAGCGCTTACAATACTTATGGATTGTGGGCCAATAATAACCTGAAGTGAGAATATTTTGCACGGTCCTTTGAGAAGGAAAGTATCCTCCACATGTATTTGTGTGGAAGGAATGAAGTATATATGTCACAACTCTATCCTGTTTCTACAATCTCAAGTTAACGAGGGGGCTTAGTAACACCGACTTGCAATGGGGGAAATCAATCAATTACTACTAAGAACAAAACTACGAATAATAAAATAACAAGCAATAAAGGAGGAGTTCAAACAAATTATGCAAACCAACAAAGCTCAAACCTTGTATTGTCTCTCTCTACTCCTTCTGAAACATTGTTTGTGTGGTTCTTAGTATTGGTGTGAACAATGTCTATGACTTGGGAGTGTCGAGAATATGATATTGAATGTTTTGATCGCAAGAAGGCTTGATGCTTGAACTAATCTAATAGAGTAATGGCGCACGCGAGCTTGAAATCCTGGATCCTTCAAATGGTTGTGAAGGGTTGATTATATAGAATATGGAAATGATATGAATGGTTGAGATCAATCCTAGAGATAGGAGAATGAACGGTTGAGATCAAAGGGAACTGGAGAAGCCATCAGTAAACTCCACCTCCTGAACTTGGAGAGAGGATATAAAGTTTGGTTAATTGAAAAGCTGATTATGAGTTACCTTTAGAACTGAAGAGGTAATTTAGAGTTAGCTTTTTGAACTAAATAGGTAGGCGGAGTAATTCATGCAATTAGAGATCTAATCAAGAGTTCTCTTTTTTGAACTAAAGAAAGGATTTAATTGAATATTTAATTCATTTTTATAGTCAAAGTATTCAACATGTGAGATAATTGAATTCTTTTTGGTTTGGAATTGAATTGTTGAATGAAATTGAATTAATTTAATTAGAAGAATTAATTAATAAGTTTTAAATATTTAACTTTATACTTTAGGAAATTGAATTTAATTGATTAATGGAGATTAATCAATTAAGGTTAATTAATTAAATAAAATTAATTATTTAATTAATTTTGGGGATTTGATTAGATGATTTGGGGAATGAAATTAGAAGAAAATAGATGATTAATTAATGGTTAAAAAACCATTAATTAATAGAAGAAAATTAGTGTTTGTAATGTAAGGACGCAAGTATGTCCATTTTAGGGTGTCTACATTTTCCCCTCTTTGATGCATTGTGGCTTGTCGCATTGTGTCAAAGATTATGTATTTTGGTCCTGCCCCAGCTTGCCCCGATATTAGCAGGTGTATTTATGCCCCCTCATTAAATTTGAGCAAAAATTTACGACATGAGCGTTAATTTGTTGATACTGCAAAATGATTACTTGGGTATATGACTATTCATGAAAATACTTCAAAATGCTCCTAATATCTTATGTTAAAGTTTTCAGGGACTGAGATGATAAAATTGAGGTCCTGTAGGATTTAGGATTTTTTGGGAACCTTTATAAATAGGTTGGAGATCTATTCATTTGTCACTTTGCAATCTTGGAGCTCTTGATCATCGAGTGAGTTTGTTAATAGTTTTCTCTGCTTTCTTTGTTATTTTTGAGCTATGATAGGCCTTCCTGGAGTCGTACATATTTCTGATCGGGTCCGGACCTTTCGTCAGCCAGCTAGCATAGGAAATTTATTGAGTAGCTTAGTCCTTGTATAATTAATGCATGTATTTATTGCATTTCAAATATGTTTCTTTTTTGAAAATTTTCCCAAGTTGTCGCAATAGCCTGCGAGTTTTCTGCAGTTGTGGTTTAGATGTCACAATTGCTGATTGCATTTTACAATTGATAAAGGTATTGCAATTGTCAGGTTTATTACCACAATTGTAGTAAAAGTGCTGCATTTTCCGGTTGCATACTGTAATTGGTATAAAAGTGCCACAAATGTCTTAGTATTGCCACAATCGCTCTGTTTGTTATTTCTAGCATGCACTTGTACTTGTCTAACACTTCTCCTTTTGTCCTGATACTGATGATTGGATTTCTTATTGTTTCACAGTACATTGGGACTATTCTTTGTTGCCAGGAGTCTAGACCTGCTGGGTTAGTATACTGATTCCAACTTTCTGAGGATGAGATCATGACCAATAGGGGTCTGATCTATGCTCTTCTAGAGAGATGGCATTTTGATACCTATACATTTTGATTGCTGACTGGGGAGTGTACCATGAATTTGGAGGATGTTTATCGCATCCTTCAGATTCCCATCCAAGGCACTCTTGTAGAGTATGCCCAAGGCCTTGGTATCACCACCTTGTCTGAGCTATCTGGTCTGCCCCAAGATCAGCTTAGCATGTCTGATCCCTATGATATCCCATTGTTCAGGTTTGGCATGGGTTAAAACTAATTAACTACCTTGTTAGGTAATTTTAATTGTGGGATCTTGTCTACCGATCATCGCTAGCATGGTTTCTCTATTGGCTTTGGTGTTGTTTTATAGGGTATGGTTAGAGACCATACTATATATGCCCAGGGTCCCTGTATGATGGTGCATATGTACTTTTATGTATTTTATGCAGCTTACCTTGGTGGTAAGTCTCTTGGATATGGTGCGAATCTCTTGAAGATCTGGGCATGGGAGCATATTGCTGTCTGTAGGCTCGTTGGCGCTCATGATCTTCTTTCTGGGAAACCATATGTATTCATGTATGATGGAGCTATTGTGTAGTCCTATATGGGACACCTGATGTATTGGCGGCAACAACTAGATATGATGTCATATTTTGTCTGGAGACCTTACAGGGATTGTCCTATGTGGGGTGGGGAGGATGCACACCTTCCCTTTTGTCGACAAGGGACATTTTTTATTGGTCACGTTAGTGGCCATATTCACATGATTTATTTTCACAAAACTGATAGGGTGTTGTGCCAGTTCAGCAAGAGGCAAGATGTGTCTGATTCTTATGCTTACTTTTCTCTTCAATCTAGGGATGTCACTCTGTGGGGTGTCATCATTTCTTTGGATGTTGCGAGGATGGAGTTCATGGGTCTTCTTCTTGTTGCATACATGAAATCAACCACTGTGGATGCAGGTATGTGTTTTGATTTTGTCATGCTTTTATGTTATCTCTCTTATAATTCTCTCTTATAAGTAGATATCCTTTGATTAGTCACTTATGCTTATCATCCATATGATACTGATGTTTGAACTTGTTCTCTTTGGAGTTACTACCCCACAATATGATGCATGTTGGCAGCAGTATCAAAATATTTCTTTGACCGATGTGTCTTGTCCTGTCATTGGTACAATTTTGAGGAGGCATTGGCAGAGACAAAGAGGAGGGAGGGATGGAGGGAGGGATGGTGGGAGGGATGGAGGAAGAGATGGTGGATGGGATGGTGGGAGGGATGATGGACGATATGGAGGGCAGGATGATGGATAGGAGAGAGATGGTAGTCAGGATGGTGGGCGGGGGAGAGATGGTGGTCGGGGTAGTGGGAGAGACAATGGAGATGATCATGGGCCTGGTGGTGATGGTGGGAGGGTGAGGACTAGGGGTGGGAATGGTATTGGCAAGCGGGTTGGGCTGAGTGTCATTCTCGAGGAGGAGGGTCTAGAGGAAGAGGCACCTCAATTGGTTATGAGAGTGCATCCTTGCATAGGTGTTGTTTTTCCTGAGAGGTCCTAGGAGAGGGTTGTGGTTAAGAACATAGAGACTGAGGAGGTAGGCTCTAGCTCGTCCACTAGGAGCAATAGTATTGGTAGCAGTACTAGTGGTAGTGAGAGAAGCAATGAATCATGGGTAGTGCAAGGTACTAGAGAGGAGGGATTGGGGGATAGGGATGAGGAGGGTGAGATAGATGTTTATATGGGTGGGATGGATGAGGATCCATTGGAGATGGAGAGAATACACAACATATTTTTGATCTTTAGGCTAGGTTGACTACTTCTGAGGCACGAGCTACTACTTTGGAGAGTAGGGTTTCTTCCATGGAGGCCAGGGCCACAGTGGCAGAGGCCAGGAAGAGACAAGCTTGGGAAGATGTGAGATATTACCGGGACAGTGTACATGACCTGTCATTGAGGGACACCCATGATCGGCTTTGGAGATTGGGTCATGAGGATGGGAGGGAGATTGAGTACTAGCACTGACATTATGAGGCGGTTGTTCCTCCTACATAATGAGTACCGAGTTATAAAGCATTATAGAGGTCTAGTAGGGCCTAGAGATCCCAGAAAAGTGGTATTAGAGCTCCTGGTTCATAGAAAAGGTCTCCACCTGATATGCCACCCCCCGTCCACCTGGCAGTGAGGGTGGGGGTAGCTCATGTTGACTTTGTTGACTTTGCATTTTGTATCATACTGTACCATTTTTGTATTTATGTTCCCCTGATATATTCTGATGTTGTAGTGATGATTGTATCTCTGATATACTATTATATATTAACATTTATGTTGATCACCTTCTTTTGGTCAAACTTGCGACCGTTCATTGAACTTAGATATTTTGAGATTTATATGAGATGCAGCTTATGATTCGATATGATTTGCAATTTTTTACTTGCTATATGTGTGGTTCTATATGGTGATGCATTATGATGAGATGTATGCAATGTGAATCTATATATGTAGACTATTTGATGCATGATTTACTTTCCTATGGTACTGACATGTATATGTAGGATGGCGTTTTATGAGATTTATGTTTATATGTGATGTTTATGGATGCATTTGATTATGATTACCATGTATGCAGGTGCTTTATTTTGTTTTGTTTTCTTATGCACATAAATGGATGAATTCACTCTACAATGCACAAAACATCTAATTAATGCATGTGTTAGTTAGAAGAAAGTTGGTGCTAAATTACTCTCTGGAATTTGATTAATAGATTTGGACTGATAGAATAGGATGGGTGACCCAAGTCACTACTGAGTTTTCCAATTTTGTTCATCATTGCACCTTTTTATGAAAATCAAAGAGCATCTAATGTACCTAGATATTTCCCATCTGGATACTACTATGATCTCTTGATAATCGGAAGGAGTAGAGAAATTGAATAGAAACATAACCAAATGCACCCATATATTGACCATCCGAATACCGCTATGTTCTCTGATTTTGAAAAGAAAAAGATCCAAATACACCCAGATATTGACCATCTGGAAACTGCTATGATCTCTAATTTTGAAAACAAAGAGAACCAAATGCACCCAAATATTGACCATCTAGATACTGCTATGCTCTCTGCACAATCTAAAATAAAAGAAAACCAAGATAGAAATCCAATGCACCCAGATACAGACCATCTAGATACCACTACGATCTCTTGATTTTGAAAAGAAAGAGAAAATAAAGATAGAAATCTGATGCACCCAGATACAGACCATCTAGATACCGCTATGATTCTATTGGTATGAACAATTAGATAACAAAAAATAATTGTTCAATTCTTTCCCAAGGTTAAGCTCAAATTGTGGAACTGTGCAGCTACCAGATACGTGACAGTGCCTACCACATTTTTCCTAGATAATTATTGCCCCAGAATCAAAATGAAACATTCCATAAACAACAATCAAATAAAGTAAGATCATGATCCATCATATCTACTCTCATCACTTGGTGGTATCCTGGAGTAGCATAAGAACATAAATGCGAAAGATAGACTGACATCCGACTGACATGACTGACCTAGTCAACAGTTTATTATTCCTTGATTTGCTTGATTATCTAATGCTTGATTGTGTCTATTTTTAGGAATGAATGAATCATATAAGACTGATCTATCTAGTTTTGAGCGTATCTGTCACTCTATAAGACAATTGATTTGTTTCATTTGAAGATTGATTTGATTGATTGATTGAATTTGATCATTTGGATAGTTGATAAAGTTGTGTCATATGGGCCCGGTGCTGATTCACAAAGCTCATGATTTTGACATTAATTGGTTGGATTGATCGCTAGTTTTTTATTGATAGATTGGATAGATGATAAAGTTGAGTCATATGAATCCATTGCTGATTTGCGAATCTCATGATTTTGACATTGATTGATTTGATAGCTTGGCTTTCGCTTGTTGATAGATTGGATAGCTGATAGAGCTGAGTCATATGAGTCCATTGATAATTGGTGAAGCTCGTGATTTCAACATTGATTGATTGGATTTATCTCCCACCATTTTGTTAATAATCAAGCTTGTTTTATTTCTTGAGATTTTGTAATTTTTTTTATTTTTTTTATGAAGATTGATTTTCTCATGACATTTTTCTCTTTTTAGGATTTTTGATGAGTTTTTAGATTTTTAGTATTTTTGATGACTTTAGAATTTCCCCCTAGTCTTTTGGACTAGTTCAAACCATGGAAAAATGTTGATGCTCATAGGGGATTTTGCTTCTGAAAATAGCTTGGGTAGCCAGTCTTACACGAGGGGTACTCAATCTTTGATCTTTGGAGTTCATTGATGGTGAAGCGGGATTTGAACACTTGGCGCTTGTTTGCCATGTTTTCACCAAGGTACCTACTCAATAGTGCCTATTTACTAGGTTTTCACTAAGAGAGCAATTTTGTTTCTGTTTACTCTTTTTTTTGTCGCCAAGACATCTGTTTGCCAAGTTTTCACCAAGGTAACCTTTTGTATTTTTTGGAAATGTAGATAAGTGCCTTAACTTTGAGACCTCAAGCATAGAACATCTTGAGGTGCACGCTCTTGATGTAACCTATGAGCTGATCTCCTTCTGGTGTTTCTAGTTGGTATGCCCCACTATTTCTAGATGTGATAATAACATAAGGTCCTAGCCAGTTAGGCTCAAACTTTCCTAGTTTTACCCTTTTTGCCTAGTTCTTTTGATTCTCCACAAGTATGAGGTCTCCTACCTCAAAGGTTCATGGTCTTACCTTTTTTTTATAGTTCCTTCTAAGGAGATTATGATAGCCTTGTAAGTGGTCGAGTGCATTTTGTCTCCTTTCATCCAACAACTCTAGTTCACTGAAATTGCTACTCTGTAGTCTTCATCTAAAATGAGGTTCTTCAATGATATTCTCAGGGATGAGATTTACACTTTGAGGGGTAAGACTACCTCTGATCCATATACTAGTGAGAAAGGAGTGGATCTTGTAGGTGTTCTCACGCTAGTTCTGTATGCCCATAGTGTGGGACTAAGCTGTAAATTGCAGTCTCACCCTGGTTCATTAACTAGTTTCTTTAAGATCGTCAATATGGTTTTGTTTGTTGCTTCATCTTGACCATTCCCTTGGGGATATTAGAATGAAGATAAACCTTGTTTGATGTGGAACTTCTCACATATATCTTTAACATATTGATTTTGGAAATGTGTACCATGATTTGTTAGTATGGTTTGAGGAATTCCATACCGAAAGATGATGTTGTTGAGTATGAACATGGAGATCTGCTTACTAGTGATGTAAGTGAGAGGAATAACTTCCACCCATTTAGTAAAGTACTTTGTTTCTGTAATGATGTACTTATGTCCATTAGACAAGGTTGGTGTAATCTTACCCACTAGGTCAAACCCCCATTTAGAAAATGACCATGGTGAAGTGATGGGATTGAGTTCTTGGGCTGGGGCATGGATGAGGTCTCCATGAATCTAAAATTGTGTACATATTTGTATACTTGTTGGCATCTATCTCTATTGAGGGCTCGTAGTATCCCATTCAGATGATCTTCTTTTCCAAGCTATTTCCACCTGCATGGGTTCCAAAAATTCCTTCATGTACCTCGTACAAGGCTCTCTGGGATTCCATGGAAGTGATACATCATAGAAGCATTCCATCTAGACTTATTCTATATAGAGTACTAGTGAGAAGGGTGAACCTAGAGGCTTGGAAGATGAGGGACTTCTTCTAGTTCCTAGACAAATCAAGAGGAAGGATACTATTTGGAGGTAATTATACACATCATGGTACCATGGGGTTTCAAGACCAACAAGGACACATGTTGATTATGTGATTGGTGCTTGATGTGCTGGTATCATGAGTTGTTCTACCAGAAATTGGAATTTGGTCTCATTGCATGGCATGTCGATCAAGGATGCTATGGTAGCCATCACATCTACTTCTTTGTTTTGAATTCTTGGTACTTGCTCAAATACGATGAAATGGAATGGATCCTGCAGCCTGTCCATCTGCTCTCTATATGGGATTAGCTTCTCATCTTTCATCATATGGTCATTGTTTACTTGGCTGATAACCAATTGTGAATATCTATAGACTTTGAGGTTCTTGATTCTCTATTGTATAGCCATTTTCACTCTGATGAATAGAGATTCATACTCGGCTATGTTGTTTGTGCATATAAAGTTGAGTCTGAAAGATTTAGGGATTGCATCATTGGTCGGAGTAATGAGTACTATCCCTGCTCCTGCACTATGGTTCATGCATGATCCATCAAAGTATAGTTTCCAAAGCTCTACTACTGGTTGTACTGTAAGAATGGAATCATCTGGAAAGTCAGATACTATAGGTTGATGAACCCGTATGGGTGCCTCTTCTAGTTGGTCTGCAATTACTTTACCCTTGATAGGTTTTTTGTCCACGTATTCTAGATCAAATTTCCTTAAGATCATCACCCATTTAGCGATCCATCTTTTCAATGCTTCTTTGCTCAGTAAATACTTCACTGGATCAATGTGTGTGATCAGCTTGGTTTGATGGCTCAACGTGTAATGTCTTAGATTCTAGGAAGCAAAGACTACTGCAAGGCATGATTTTCAATTGGCGAGTAGTTGAGCTCATACCCTACCAAATTTTTGCTAAGGTAGTAGACAACTCTTTCCTTGCCTTGGTCATCATGTTATGCCAAGAGCGCTTCTAACACTGACTCAATTGTCGAGATGTACAAAAGTAATGCCCTGCCTTGAATGGGTGGCACCAATATGGGAGACTTTAGTAGATAATCCTTGAATACTTGGAATTCTTTCTCGCATTATTCAGTTCATATGAATGCCACATCCTTGCGTAGTAGATGCTGGAATGGATTACACTTGTCTGCTAATTGTGCAATGAAATGTCTTATAGATTGAAGCCTGACTTGTAAACCCCTTAGTTGCCTTAGATTGGTCAATGGTGGCATGTCTAGTATGGCCTTGACCTTTTTTGGGTCTACCTCTATGCCTTGATGTGACACAATGAATCCCAAAAGTTTTCCCGTAGTGACCCCGAATGCACACTTATTTAGATTTAGTCAGACTTTGTATTCTTGAATTCTACCGAATATGAGTCCCAATTCTTGTAGATGATGTTTTCTGAGCATTGAATTGGAAAGTATGTCATTCACATAGTCTTCCATTTTTTTGTGAATGAGATCATGGAAGATTGTAGTCATATCGCTTTGATATGTTGCTCCTGCATTTTAAGGCCAAATGGCAAGAAATTCCAATAGTAAGTGCCCCGGGCACATGTAAATGCATTTTTGTGTTGGTCTTCTAGTGCAATCCTTATTTGGTTATATCCTAAGAATCCATCCATGAGTGATAGCATTTGGTGTCCTATTGTGAGATCTACCATCATGTCGATACTCGGTAAAGGAAATTTGTCCCTGGGAAAAGCTTTGTTTAGATCTCTAAAATCTATGCAAATGCAGATCTAAAAACTATGCTTTCTTACTGACACCACATTATATATCTATTCCATGTATGGGATTGGTCATATGAATCCAACATCTAGGAGTTTCTTCAAATCTGCTTTGACAAGTAATGCTACATGTGGATGCATCTTTTGCAACTTTTGCTTGAAAGGTTTAGCGTTTGGTAACAATGACAAGTGATGCAACACAAGCGCCAAATCTAGGCCTAGCATATATGAGTAGGACCATGAAATTTTGACTTTCCTTTCTTTGAAGAAGGTAATGAACTGCTCTTGTTCCTCTAAAGTAAGTGATTTTTCCAAGTAGACATTCTTTGGGTTCTTTTCATCACCTAGGTTGACATCTTCAATCTCCTCAGCTAGTAATGCTAAATTTTCCTCTATCAAGGGGAGGAGGCCTTGCTTTCCATCCTCTAGCACCTCATTGAGGTTTTCACTAGAAGATACATCTTTTATTGTATTTTTGTCATTTTTTGAGTCGAAAAGTGCCTTGCGGTTTTCACTTATTGACTGTTCTTTTTTCTCTTTATTTTTCTTTTTTGACTGGAAAGAGATGCTTCCTCCCCAAAATAGGTTGATTTGTCAAGGTCAATAGAAAATCATACTTTGTTGTCCCCTGATGGCATGCATTCTCTGAGTCCCATGAAGTTTTCAATACCTTCTTCATTTTCAAAGAGATCTATATTAGGTTGTCCTTGTTGATCCCATTCTATCAGTTCAGGGTGCACTAGACAAAGGTCCTCGTAGGGGGATGAATCTGCTTGGTTAAATGGGAAAATGGTGATGGTTCCAATGAAATAGGTTTTTGATGTAGGCGCACCACCTAAGGAATTCTTATCAATATGATTATCAATACACGGCTAGTCCTCTACGATTAATTGGTTGAACATATCCTCAAGGTGTATAGTGCTGACTGACCGCGGGGAATAGTCTGGGATGGATGGTTCAGAATTTTGGAGGGATCTCCACTCATACTTATGTGAATTAATTGCACTAGAAATCTCATCGAATGTCTCACTTTCCTTGTTATCTTGAATAGCTTGGTTAAGGTTTAATCAAGAGTAAGAGGTTCCTGCTTCAGATGGAAATAACTTTTGGAGTATATTGTTGATCACTGCATGTTCTGGGTTTTTCCCCCAGTATAACTTTGGCACTTGTTCTTGATCAATGGGTATGTTTTGGGTGGTAGGAATAGTTCTATTCTTCCCATATCCTAACCCTCTCTTATTTCTATGGGTTGGCGATAAAGATAGTTCCATTAGACCTTGTTGTCTTTCCCCCATACCATTCGTACCATCATACCTAAAATTTTGTAGCATTGTGAAGCCGGCTCCATACGTTGACAAGGGTATGTGTGCTTGAAGTTAGTCTTGTGGGTCTTGATATAACCATTTGTTTATATATGGATCAAAGGGGTTCTCTTCCATAATGTCTCCCCACTTGATAAAGGTGGTGGGTGGACATCTAAATATAATAGGTTCTGGGGTTTCATTTATGGTCATTGGTCGTGGCATGTCATATGACCTTGGGCTTTGAGGCATGTTGGTGATAGTAAAAGCTTCCTCATAGTTGTATTCAACACATCCTTTGTCAATAATAGATATCTTCCCTGCTCTTCTTGTGAAACCCTTGGGAATAAAATTTGAGGTGGAAGGGATGCTTGCCTCCTGGTTTGAAGGAACTTTATTGTCAGTACTTCTTTTGATGGTGTTATAGTATTGGCACGGGTTTGGATCTCCTTCAATGATAATTTATGCCCCTGGTATGGGAACTTGATGCACTGATGATATGTGGAGGTTAAAACTTGCATCTCATGGATCCAGGGTCTTCCCAGTAACATTTTATATCCCAACTCTAATTCTAGGATTTGGAACGGGGTGTTCTTAACGACTGGGCCTATTTGGACTGGTAGTATGATGGTACCTTTGGAAGACCTTTCTTCTTCCTCATAAGCCCTGATATTGATTCTCCTCATGACATCAATGCTGGATTCAGAATATCCTTAGTGTTTGATTAGTTTCAAAGTACAAATTTTTAATCCATCTCCACCATCAATGAGGACTCTATGGATCGCGTGTTTGTGAAATTGGATGAGCAAGTGCAAGGGATTGTTATGCAGAGGTTTGTGCGGTGGCACATCATGGTTTGTAAAGGTTGTATGCTTGCTGGCAGCTATGTGGTTCACCATGGTTTGGAAGATTTACAGAGTTACGTCCCTTGGAATAGCTGCAGTTTGGATTGTATCAAATTTCTTAAGGTTGATTCTATTAATTCCCCCAAGGGTGTGTAGTCTGATTTAGGAAATGGAAACCGTTATAGGCGTTGAACAGGTGGTTGATTGTTTGACACCAGTGTTGCTTGAACAGGGGGTGGTTGGTTTTGATTATACACTTGTGGAGTGGGCACCATGAGTTTTTAGTTGGTCATAGGTTCTCTTTGTAGTGACACCTTTGGTTGAGCATAGTTGACCATCTTTACATCAATGCCACCATCACTCATGAAATTTTTGTTTTTGTTCCACCACTTGGATTTATCCATTGTAGTTTTGTTTGTGTTTGTTTGGGTTGACCAAAATGTCACGGCTCTGTCCTATTTCCATAATATCAAGTTAATGAGGGGGATTGGTAGCACCAATTTGCAATGGGGGAAATCAATCATTTACTACTAAGAACACAACTATAAACAATAAAATAACAAGCAATAAAGGAGGAATACAAATGAATGCAAACCAACAAAGCTTGAATCTTCTATTGTCTCTCTCTACTCCTTCTAAAACATTTTTTGTGTGGTGCTCAGTATTGGTGTGGACAACATCTATGACTTGGGAGTGTCAAGAATATGATATTGAATGCTTTGATCCCAAGAAGGCCTGATGCTTGAACCAATCTGATAGAGTAATGGCGCATGTGAGCTTGAAGTCCTGGATCCTTCAAATCATTGTGAAGGGTTGATTATATAGAATATGGAAATGATATGAATGGTTGAGATCAATCCCAGAGATAGGAGGATGAATGGTTGAGATAAAAGGGAATTGGAGAAGCCATCAGTAAACTCCACCTCCTCAAATTGGAGAGAGGAGATAAAGTTTGGTTAATTGAACAGCTGATTATGAGTTACCTTTAGAATTGAAGAGGTAATTTGGAGTTACCTTTTTGAACTGAAGAGGTAGGTGGATTAATTCATGCAATCAAAGATCTGATCAAGAGTTCTCTTTTTTGAACTAAAGAAAGGATTTAAATGAATATTTAATTCATTTTTATAATTAAAGTATTCAACATGTGAGATAATTGAATTCTTTTTGATTTAGAATTGAATTGTTGAATGAAATTAAATTAATTTAATGAAATTAGTTTAATTAGAAGAATTAATTAATAAGTTTTAAATATTTAAATTTAAACTTTAGGAAATTGAATTTAATTGATTAATCAATTAAGGTTAGTTAATTAAATAAAATTAATTATTTAATTAAATTTAGGGATTTGATTAGATGATTTGGGGAATGAAATTAGAAGAAAATAGATGATTAATTAATGATTTAAAACCCATTAATTAATAGAAGTTAGTGTTTGTAATGTAAGGTCACAAGTATGTCCATTTTAGGGTGTCTAAAATATCAAAGACATGATCCTTATGTACACATCGCCACACGATATTGTCAATTCTAGTTCAAAAGAGTAAGCCATTTATCCAAGTGTACTGCACATTGAGGCCAATCAACTTCTGACATTTGTTAGGAGAGAAATGAGGTGGAAACTTGCATGTGACTAGATACTTTTCAATGTCAGCGAACCCTGGGCTCTTTGTTGAGATAGAAAAGAGGTGTTCATTTGGAAAGGTGTCATGAACTGGAGTTGGTTCATTGTATGGCTGTTGCAACCTGAATAAAAAGTCTGCAACCACATTTTCTCGACCAGGCTTATCAAGTACAGTTACATCAAATTATTGTAATAAAAGAAACAACCTAATAATGTGACTAGTTACAACAAGTTCATTTATTAAGAAATGAATAACCAAATTAGCTATGTGGACAAACACTTTATAACCAGTAATGTAATGTTGAAATTTATTAATTGCATATACAACAACTAAAAACTCTTATTCAGTTACCCTGTAGTTTACCTCGACACCCATGAAGTTATTTCTGATGTAGTAGATGGAATAAAATATATTATCTTCTTTTTGTTCGAGAACAACTCCCATGGAAGAATTAGAGACATCAGTATGGATATGGAAAGGTAACTCCCATTTTGGACCTCTAAGGACAAGGGAGGTTATAAGTTTTTTCTTTATGGTTTCAAAGGATTCTTGACACTTAGGTGTCTGAGAGAAAGAAACATCCTTAGATAATAAAAAAAACAAGGGAGAGGCAAGTTTGCTGAATTTTTTTATAAATCTTAGGTAATACCTAGCATGACTAAGAAAACTACGAACATCTTTTTGGGTAGAGGGTGTAGGAAAGCCTTTAATAATTAGGATCTTTTTAGGATCCACTTGGATACCTTTAGAAGAGATGTAATGTCCTAATACGATGCCTTATATCATAAGGATGTGGCATTTTTCATTGCTTAAAGATAGATTAGTATCTATACATCACTTAAGAACATTTTCTAAGTTTTCTTTTGCCTCCTCATAAGTATTACCATGAACAATAAAATCATCCATATAAACCTTAACACAATCATTAACAAGGTCATAAAAAATACTTAGCATTTCCATCTGGAAGGTAGCAGGGGCATTGCACAGCCTGAAAGGTAGAACATTATAGGTGAATGCACCCCATGGACATATGAAGGTGGTCTTGTTCTAATCCTCTGGTGCTTGTGAATCTAGTTGTAACTACTGAATCTATATAAGAAAGAGAATAATTGCTTTCCTGCAAGAGTATCGAGTACTTGGATAATAAATGACAATGGAAAATGATCATTTTTAGTTTCTTTGTTGAGAGATCTGTAATTAACACAAATCTACCACTTACCATTGTTCTTTGGAACCAAAACTAGAGGAGAAACCCATTGACCATCTGAGATAGGATATATGAAACCGATAGTTAACCATTTTTGTGACTCCTCTTTGACTATTTCATGCAAAGAAGGATTAAGTCTTCATTGTGGTTGTCTGACTAGATCAATCCCTTCTTATATATAGATATGGTGTGTGCAAGTGTCTAAATGGATTCCACACATGTCTTGGTATTCCCAAGAAAATCCATCTTTGTTAGATTTAAGCATGACAATAAGGTCTTTGACTTGTTCAGGGCTTAAATGTGGATTAATGTTAAGTGTCCTACCTAGTAAGATTTCCATGGGTTTTGATTATGTTGGTGAATCAAGGGCCAGTACATGTGAAGGAATAGAACTCTCCAAAGATAATAATAGGCTATATAAACATTGGTGAGGTAACAACTAATGTAACAAGAAAAAGTGTTGAAAAGATTGAGAGCTACCTACCAAGGGAAAATTTCCAAAAGGACAACTAGTATTCTTGCCTGAAGGAAGGACCAAAATTTCTAGAATGTCATTTGATTCATACCTATTCTCAAGGAAATTAACAAGAACATTATCTTTAGTAGGATCATCAAGGTCTTGTTCTTGATCAATTGTAAAAACAAGCAATGAATCTTCTAAGTCACTGTCAATCCAGATTGGGTCTTCTGTCTCTAACAAGGGTTGTGCTAGTAGATATAATGTTAATTGTTTAGTCTGGTCCCCATTATAAATAACCATGTTACCTTATCAACAGTTGATGAAAGCATTGATAGGGCTAACCAAGGTCATCCCAAGATTAAGGGGTAACTCCCTAGCTTAACTTTAGGCTGAAAGATCATAAAATCTCTCGGATAATCCCATGAATCAATATAAAGTATAAAATCCTCAATAAATCCTTTAGGCTTGACCAATAAATGATCTTCCCTTTGAGGGAATTTGGAGGTAGGTCTAAGTCCTTCAAGTGATAATTTTAACTTTGTTTCATTTTTCATTATATTAATCACAACACCCTAGTCTACAAGTATGTTGGGAATAATTACCTTCCAACACTTACCTAGATGAATGGAATTCCTAGATCTGAATATTTGGGAATGTCTAAGTTTCCAAGCATGAGATCTACCAGTTGTCCAATAACCTGGACTCTCTTTGGACCCTCCTTCTTCTTTTTATTTTGTGTACATAACTCTTAAACTATCATGCTGTATACTGGAATATATTTTATGGCCTACAACAAAGGAATTTTAATATTAACATTACAAAGTTCATTCATAAGATCAAATTCAATTTGTAAGGTTTCCTTTTGTATATGTTTTGAAAGAAATTGTTCAGGAAATGGGGGTTCTTTTTCAGGCTCCTCCTTAGGTTCTTCATTTACTTCTGTGATAGTAGGGCCTTGGAGGGTCTTTCTTGACAGTAATTATACTCGTTTGAGTTCTACTACATTGATTGGAAAAGTAGGGTAACCTACCACCTCACTATTGTACATAGGTTGTATTGCCTTATTGTTGGGATTGGAAGATGATGGTATGGGTGGAATAAATTGTTGCATTTTTTGGTTGGGAATAAATAAAGGTGGGGGTGGAAATGGAGCTTGTGGGGAATATGGTTGTGGATATGATGAAGGTTGTGGTAATTTTGGCCTCCATGCCTGCTGCCACAACTGTGTAGCATATTGTTGTTGTTGTTTTGGCCATTGAGGGTAAGGTGGAGGTTTTTTCCAACCTCCATACCATGCAATTTGATTTGGGAAGGACTTGGTCAAGGTAAATACTCATTGGGAAAACTTGGTTGCATGACCATGGTGGAAAATGACGTTTCGGGATCATAAAATAGATAGGTTCCTCAACATATTCTATACTATCTATTCCTTTTGGAAAAGGTCTTAGGATTGAGCTTTTACTAGCCTCTTCTAGGGATGAAATATTTGTTTTATTGTATGGTAAATCCTCTCGAACATGCTTTTTACGACACGTGGGACAATATAATGCTAAGGCCTTCTCTGCTTCCTCATGTTTCCTATGAGTATACTATGTGTCTATTTATTTCCCCATGTGATTCAACAAATCAGTTTTAAGGTCTTCAAGTAGATTACCTATTTTGTATTTCATAATAATTGATGCTCCTGCAGAGAGGAACTTACTTGTGTGACCTCTTATTGAATGTTGGGACCTTGAATAGTTCCTACAAATATCAAAAATGTCATCAAAGATTAATTTAGAAATGTCACATTTAGCAATTAAATTCAAAGCAACCATTGTGTCATCTCTAATGCCTCTAAGAAAAATAATTTTAATAGTGTCAGGAGTTAAGTTAGGTTGTCGAGATCTTCATAGATTGAATGCAAAGCGCTTGATGGAATCTTTAACGGATTCATCTTCCTTTAGAGTCATATGAAAAATATCATCGCATACTTCCTTTGTCTTAAAGTACTCCTGATACTTTGTTAAAGATGCTTCATTTATTTTTTCCCATGTTCTAATGTCTAGTAAGCTCATGAACCACCACAGAGAAGATTCTTTTAAGGTAGCTAGAAAAAATTTTAGCTTCTGAGAATGTCATGCCCAAAAGTTGGCCAAAACCCGCCAATGTTTTTTTTTAAAGACTAATGTTAACTATGTTGTACATGCACATGTCTATAGTTGTCTACTATTTTAGGTTTGCAGATACATCCTAAGAACCCTAAACAAGTTTGAGGGGCATAAAGACCAACAAGACTCGGTCAACCTCCTTCTAAAATATTAAAGCTTCCAATAGTTTATTTGAGGACACAGTCCTAGAAGGCGACTAAGTTGACTATGCTTGGCCCCTTTATTTTGATTGTTTTGATTAAGTAAAAGCAGGATTTGATAGGTCCCGAAACCATGTACAAAAGATCAGAAGATAGGCATAGCTGATCAACCAACAACCAAAAGATGATACATGGAAGAAGCTAGGGCCCGAGCCCACACAAGATAGAAACAGAAAAAGACAATGCTAGAAAAAAAGACAACAAACATGGAGAGCTCAAAAGATAGTAGCTAGCTAGTTTCCATCAGTTCTTTGGCCTGCTCAGCGAGAAGCTCCATGTTGCCCATAGAGATCCTGAGGTCTTCAAGTTCCGTGTCTTTCTTCTTTATACTTGCCCAAGTTTGGATGCTAGAGCCCGCACCCTCTTTCGGCTCCTTGTTCTCCTCCCCCCCCCCCCCCNTCTCCCCCCCCCCCCCCCCGTTAACCTCAATCCTGCCCATTGAGCTCTTGCACTGTTCAACATAGACTTTTAGAATATTGAAACTTTGTTCACTTATCTTTTTGAGCATCATTTCCATTTTCTCCACTTTCCCTTCCAGAGTAGAAATGCGGGCCTCACTATTGCTAATCTCCGCGTCTTTTCTCATATTGTTGATCTTTTCTTCCATAGTCAACACTTTAGTCCCCAACTCCCTAGAAGCTTCCCCTTTGTTGATAGCTTTGGTCCAGTTCTTCAAACTGGTTTCCATTGCTTCCTCGCCAAAGGTCACAACTTTAACCATATTCACAATCTTCCCTTGTTCTTGAAGCTCAGCCTTCATATTCACAGTATCCTATGCAATGGTAGCCATAAATTTGACAAAGGAAAGAATGCTATCTTTCTGATCTGTACCAATATTAAAACTGTTCTTTTTATCCATAGTGGTAGTATCTTTGTCCTTCCCCTGAGTACTATCATCTTTTTCATCGACCTTGCTTTGCATATTATCTTCATCCTCCAAATCCTTATCCAACTTCTCCTTGGTTTCCAAGCTGTCATAAACAAGTTCCTCATCATTAGAGGAAATAAGGATGCCCTTATTCTTCTTAGTCCTCTTAGTAACAGGGGTTTTATCCTTGAGACAAGCTTTCCTTCTTTTGTTTCTCTTAGGGTTGTTGTCTTCGTCATCAGTTCTCAAACCCTCAAAATTAGAGTCCATTTAGGCCTACTCCAGTTTTTTCTTAGGGATCCTCTTAGAAGAACTTGATTGTTACATTTTTTGATCCTTAAATATTATGATCAATGTTAGGATTGTAAAAGGAAATCAATATTAATTTAATAAACAACCTTATTACTTTGATTAATCGTGTTTAAATGACGCATTAATATAACAATTCTAAATGATGATCTTATTAAATCAACTGATTGATTTCAATTTGATATAAATTTTAAATCGATTACATCCTATTCAATAAGATAACTCAAAGAAATTAATATTTAACTAATTGATTTAAAATTTAAACCCTAACACATTTATTACCCTATATCAAATTTTACACTATAATTTAAATCCTTTTAAATTAAATCAGTAATCTCCATGCTAGCAATAAGTAAATGCTAATATATATAATTTTAATAATGTCCTATTAAAACAATTAATTTAATTTCAACAAATAAACTTTAATGATTAATCTATTATTAAACCTTTTTAAGTCCTCACTTAAAGTAAACTAAAGATTTGTCATTATAAAAATAATTCTAATTAATCTAACCTTCCAATTTCAAAATTAGATTAATTAATTATCTAAAGGAGACTATTAAATTAAATTATAATTCAATACAAATTTAGATGCTAATCTTTTAATTAGACATTTCTAATCTAACTTAATAATTAATAAAACATTAATCTACCTAATTTATGAAATAAAAAATTCTAGAGGATTCTACCTCTAAAGTAAAATATTGCAACTATAAACCAAGTTTAATAATTTTTGACATCCATTAAATATTAAAGTATTGAATATTTAATTTAAGTCAATAATATAAACTAAGCCAAATTGAAATAAATTTGGAATCCATATTTGAAATAAAAAATAAACACTCAAATCTAAATCAAATTAAAAATAATTTAAAACTTATAAATACTATTATTTTTCTTCACTAACATTTTTAAAAATAAAACAGGCTCTGTCATTTTTAAAATTTTAATATTATTTTGTTTTGATGTAGGGAGATAGGGTTTCGAATCCCTAGCTATGCATCTATGGGAGGCAAAAATGATGGAGGAGGCTGCTGTGGTTTATGACAGTGGCAACAAAAATAGTGGTGGGGGTTTGAAGTGGCGTCGAATGGTGGAGAAGGTGGCAGAAGGGCATGACATGGGCGGAGTGTGGGAGGTTGTGGGCAAAGGAGGCAACACGTAGGCGGTGCTATGGGGTTATATATTCTCTTGATCAAGAAACATGGGGGATAAGAGGAAAAAAAATATAGTTTATCATCTTTATTGATTTTGATATATGAATCATAATAATAAATATATATAAGACACACACACATTATTCATATACAATTAATTGTAAAATAATCTTATAGATATATTTATTTTGTTTCCTTTCTTTAATGCAACGACATTTATTAATAGTTTATTCATGCACTACTAAATTCATAATTATAACATTACGATGTGATACAAATGAGAGGAATCCTCATTTCTTTGTAAATGCTCACAAAGGTATATACTTATAAATGGTTAAAGGGGTTTTCTTTTTCTTTTCTTTTTTTTAAACAAAACTATTTTGATAATTAAAAAAAATAGGGTGAAATATTATCCTTAATACATATAGATATATTTTCCCAATAACTACCTAAATAACTTTTAATCTAATGGAAATGTATTTTTAGACAAGGAATTCACTTATTTCTCTTTATTTCAAAACTAGTTTATCCATAAAATAATAAACATAGCTCTCTTAATAACTTTATTAAGCAACAATATAATCAATTGAAACTAACTAAATTAACAACATTATTAGCAAGGCATAGGATAAAATACTTCCTTTTTATTCCCAAGAATTGACAAAATTATAATTTTAACAATATGCTTGTATTTCAAAAACTACAGGGGTTATAAATTTCCAATCCTTCAAAATAAATAAAAGGGAGAAATTTTGAACACAAAATCACCAAGTGGTAGTTCTATCAAAACTTCAACCAAACTTTCCAAGGGCTCCACCTGAACCTGCACAAAAATCATTGGTTGACCATGGAGGCTCACCTCCCAACCTAGGCCTTTGCAAGGCCACCCTCGAGCTTGGGGATCCAAGAATGTAACAGGTAACAAAAGAGTTATAACAATGATGAAAATGAAACATGTAAATACAAAGAAAACACCCAAAACCCAAGGGTTTACAAAGGTCTCCAAGAGACCTGAAACATAGGGGTGAAAGAGGACCTTACCCTAGAGGAGAAGTCAATAACAAAATAAGAACCATAGGCCACACATGGGCTCAAAATCCCTTCTCCTCACAATTCAGGTACATGGCTTTCGACCATCAAATTTCCCTTATGACCCCTAAATGCCCTTGGGCATGCTTGGAATCATGGGGACCAAAACACCCATGTTCTTCCCTCCACACATGGGAGACTCTACACTACAAGGGTAGTCTCTATCCTTTCACCCCTTCAAGGTTACTCTTCCCTCCTAAGGGTGAGTGTTCCTTGAAGACTCCCATAACAATATCAGCACAAATTAAAACACATAACAACACTAGGACATCCATGAACATCCATGGAGTTATAACAAAATTACTCAAGACTCCATTAATGGAACATTTAAGGTTTCTATACACATAAGTAAAATTAACACTAAGTTACTCTAAGAAGGAAACCAACCTCAAGTCCAAGCTTAAGGAAAATGAATGAGTATGAGGAGAGCTTTTCCACTTATGCTTTCTTCTTCTCCAAAAATCCCTCTTCCAATTCTGAAAGTGTCTCTAAGAGTAGAGAGGTTGTGAAAAACATTAAATTTTCTCCCAAATCCCCCTAAAAGGCTCCATTCTAAGAATATCTAATTCTTCATTAATGAGAAAGTGACTCAATTCTATCCTATCCTTCCACTTTCCTTCTACCTCATAAATGGATTTAAAGGTTCACATGGGCAAGAAGACATACCTTGACCAAATTTCCTAAACTCTGATTTTCGCCACTTTCTAAATGGGATATATTACGGGTGCCATTAATGAGTTCTAGGTCTCTTAATGAGATAAAATTGACCCCTAACCCCTAGGGTACCAAGTGGTGTGGTTAAATTTAACCCTAACTACCTTCTAGAAGCCTATTTGACCCTCCTAAACCCCACCTGAAGTTAACTCACGAAATTCAACTCTCTTGATTCAATCTGATCTCCCTTAACCCTATTATATCAAAGCTATAATTTAACATATACTGGTGCTCAGTCGACACTCACATCACTTAGCACAAATATAAGTTCCTTAATCTTCTTCTCTATTACTTGGTCAAGACTAATCTTGTAGTCATCCAAACTTCACTTAGACTTAAGATAAACAATATATTACCTTGTCAAGGTGTGATCTCATCAAGTACCTAGTTTCACATAACTCAACCATTTCACCTGGTCTTCTTTTTATCTCTCCTTTTCAAATCTTCTTCATCAATCAATTGATATGGAACTTTACAAGATAGAAATTATCTTATCAGTTACAATTTGACATCAATGGCAATATAACAATTGTCTTAATTGTAGTTTCCAACACTATTGTGCATTAAATTCATTCGAGTGAAAGAAATCATCTATTGAAGGCATTAATTATCAAGCACTCAAGGCATTTCCTTCCATAGATCTAGCTCTTTTCCTTATTGAAGGCCAAGCAAAGGAGTTTTGACCTCAAGGAAGGAGATCTACATTCGCCCATCAAGTCTTCTTTTTTTCTTTCTTCTTAAATCCTACATTGAGGCTAATTACAACATCTACTACATGAGGTTTTTTCTTACATGACTTTCCTTTTGGTTTTTACATTGATTCAAATTTATTGCATCAACCTTCTTCATCACATATTTAGAGTCAATTAGATCTACATGGTATGTTATACTATTTTTATTAGATCTAATCTCTGTTACATGTCAGCATTCTTTCAAATACATCTATTTAATTTCAAGGTTAATTCCTCTACATGGGATTTTCCAAGGAAATCCCCTTCCTGCAATAATTTCCCCTTCTTTTTTGTGTGCATGAATAGGCAGCAGAGTCTTAGATCTGGAATTTTAGAGTTAATGAATTAGTGACAGGTTTGCTACAAATATCACCAGCTTTTGTGCCTTGAAGACAAGGTCAAATTTATATGACTAGGTTGACTTGATCCAGGTTGGAAGCTATAGGTCTGAGTATTCTAGATCTAGAACCATTTTTGTTTCCAACTATTTTACGACAGTCAAACCTAGATTTAAAATTCACTTGTTCTTTCCTAGTTTCAAGGTGAGTCCTCCCTTTCTATTTCCTCTTGCATTTACTTTCATAGATAATATTTACATTTCTTTAATCAGACATTATATTTACATATCATTGTCATTCCTATTATAAGGAATCATAAAAATCTCGCATTGTGTGGATCATGAATATATACCCTTACTCTTTTGGTTGTGTTAATCATATTCACTTTGTTGAGGGTTTTGTATTCCAATGTATAAAGAAATTGGTGGTCTACCATTGATCATCATTTTCTCTATTATATTAACACATCCCTCTCATATTGGCTTAAAACTATAACTTAAGCCTCCATATCATATACATTAATTGCCATTGTTTATACACAACATTTTAACTCTATCCTCAAAGGAGAACCAATGGATAAACAATACAAAATACAGAAACATATAAATATCAATTCAAACAATCCCTGAGTTTATTAACTTCAAACAATTGATGTACATTCATGGAGACAATTTCTCACCAATTGTACAACACTATGCTTACAATGAAACACCTATGTTTATAAAAAAAAATACAACTGTATTTGAGCTTCTTCCCCATAACCTAGGATTCTACCATGTACATGTTAATTCTACCCAAATTTTTAGTCCCTTTTTTCTTAGCCTTGGAGTCCCTTTTATAAGAAAATAAGGGATGCTACAAGCTATAGGCCAACAACCCTAAAAGCATAATATAACCACCACTGGTTATTCAAACATGAATGTTGTCCATCAGGAAGGATTTCTCATCATCCTTGTCTTCTGGTATAGTTGTTGTCTTATCTTGTCGGTGATCCCCAAGTTAAAGCAATTTAATGAACCTGCGAGATCTGTGAGTCATGCCACCATCACACCTAGATGACCAGTGTTACAGAAGAGCCAAAAATACAATATTTCCAATCTCATGATCCTAAGAGAAGACCATGGGTCATTTATTCTCATCTTCTACCTTCAATAATGGAAGGGTTTTGGATGAGTCTCAGAGGGTGTAGAATATATGTGAGTCCTCATTTCTTGGTCATTCAACTAAGCCTTCTGATGCAATTTTTCATGAAAGGAAGATTGGGAAGCAATGAACAGATATAGTTGTCATTTGTAAGAGGAAGACAAAGCATACTCTTTCACTTGAAATTTTTGATATCTTTGTATCCACCAGCAAACCTTTTGATATCTTTGTATCCACAAACCAAATCCTCTTGTTTGTTACCATGGTATTTGTATATCTCCTATAACATCATCAATAGTAACCACACCTCTTCCTTCATGGAAAACATCATATTGAAAACACAATAGAACAAACAACTTTAAATGAAAACACATGTAGCGGTATTTATCCCTTTTCTTAGAAAACTTTTCCCTCTGAATTTTTTGAACTTACCAATTAAGGAAACGACATACAATTATTCTTGATGTAACATGCACCGAACAAGTCCTATAGATAGATTTCAAACCTAACCAAATATCTACTACAATGAATCCCATTCTACTATTCAAAATCCCTTTGACAACAAGGTGCATTGATTCATGCCCTAACTGATTATAAATCTCTCTACAATTCGGCCTATAAGTGTCACTTCATAATTGGGATTCTCCATCCTTTATAATACCTATAAGATGCATTGTCAAACTTCATTAACTTTGACCTCCTAGAAATATCCCACTTATGTGGTGTCACATTTCATCATTTGATAAGTTTGACCATCCAGAGATTACATTAGGGATACACATCTATAGTACCCCTCTATGATGTTAACAAACTGATCAACAATGACTAACTCTCACGGAAACACGAGAACTCAAATATATTTGCTTGTAATACATACCCCACATTTTTTTTGTTCATTTGGTTATCTATCTCTTGCTCATGTGTAATGTCAAGCTTTATACAGGTTAATTTATACATGTGTCATATGAAAACGCTGGGCTTTCGCACCTCTATATGCACCTTCTCAAGAAACTAAGTGAAACATCAGGGTCCTTCCTATATCACAAGCTTTCTATATTCTTTCTCACCTTTCCACTACCTTATTTGCATACTTAAATGAAAACTTACATAAATGTTGGGTTCTCATACCTCATAGGCTCTTGAAATTTCACCTTGATAGTATGCTATATTTTTCTTCGACTCACTCTGCGCAATTCAGAAATCTGGGGTACCTTTTTTTTCTTTTGTTTTCTCATTGGCACACATAAATCCCATGTTTTTTCAGCTTCCTTTTTATGTTATAGTGTACCCCAAAGAAACAAGGGGTGCCACCAATATTTTTATTCCATGTACATATTCACCTAACCTCACTCTTCCATGGTGATTCTGATCCTTTTTGACCAATTTTCAATGGAAAGTCGGGGCCCACTGCCGTGCCTTTTTACCCTATTCACATTTTACCATACTTCACATTTTCGTGGCCCTTTCCCTTTGCTCATTGATAATTTATAGGAAACTAGGGGAAAAACAATATCCCCTTTTAAACATGATCGTTCCCTTTCAACACCTTCTTTGCAGCATTTTACGTATTCTAATGGAAACACAGGGTAATCCCTTCCTACTAAGGGGAGTTCAACAGTTTTTCAATATGGAAGATGAACAGAATTTGACCTGGTAGAGAAAGTGAGAATATCGACCCTACCATGAAAGATCATAAACACTTTGTTCCTTTGTGTGACCTAATGGAAATAATGTCATCTTCTAGGCATTACTAGAATGAATTTTTGTATAAACCTCTAAAATTAGGTGGTTCAAACATAAGTCAAAACTTACTGAAGGGTCTACAAATAAAATTGTGCACTTAATGATAGGTGGTGAGTATATTCGTGAAGCCAATTCTCATTATACTCACTAGGTTTCAACCTATACACATTCAAATTGGGCCTTTCCAAATAGCTTTTAAGGGGATTCATTTTCATATCTTAATCAAAATTCACAACATGGCCACTTCAAATTCCTTGAGGATTTAAAGGTGCCAGCTGTAGATACAAAATGTTTGTCATTCAACAAATGAGAGTAAAGTATAGAAAATTAAGGTTAAATATGTTACCTTTGAAAGAACATTGTGGGAAAATTCCAATTCCAATGCTAGGGAAAATAGTGAATGCAAATGTAACATGTATGTTTGCATCAGGAGTCCTGCCTAATCTTTGAACATAGGCTGAAAATTAAAGTTATAAGTAGCCTGTAATTTATAAGAAAAATAATATCTTATGTGGAAGGAAAGTTAATAACTGAAGAGGATACATAAAAAGGCTTGTTAAGTTGTTGGGATCCTTTTTTTGAAGAATGATGTATTTTAACCTGAAAAGAACTGGAAAAGTACAAACCACAAACTTGGCTTGGAGAGTTATAGTGAATGGAAAGAGAGGATTTTGCTGGGATGTTGATATCATCATCCTGTGAACATGATAAGAAAAAACCAATTTATATTCCTAATGTTTGTGTCATGGATCCTAGTTTATGATACATGGTCCTTTTTTATCTTCTCATTAATAATAATTTCAATATGTCCAGGGACCAACATTCTCATAAAAAACAACATCAATCATATTTTTGTCAAAAGCACCACTTTCAAAATTACCTTTAAATGCTTCCATAAAAGTTATCACATGCATTGACATCTCAAGAGGATGACATAACAATGTATTTCAAACCAATGAATGATATAGGGTGTAGTTAATTTAGTGAAAGTAACATCAAATTATAGGCCTCAAAGAAACATCAAACACAGAAAGTCAACTAAAATAGTTACAAAAAAGTAAGGCAATATAGTTATGTTAAGATGAAGATTATTGCGGGCCTCGATGATTTAAAAACCTTTCCCAGCATTCTCAAGTGCCATACTTCCTAATATTCCTGTGCTACAATTAGTGTCTTCCAAAAATAAATTTGGATTTCCAGAAGGTTGGGAAAATTTTATAAATTGTCTGGACACTTAACAATAATTTAAAAATAGGCACAACGTAGAAATTTACTAGAAAACAACATCAATCAACCCGTTATTCAACAAAGCACTTTCTAAATTATGCTTGAATACATCCATAAAAGTTATCACATTAATTACCATTGCAAGAGATTGATACAAAAAGGGAACAGTGAATTGAAATAAGAACATGTACCACATGCTTTGACCAATAATTAAAATTTGGAAATGTGTTGCAGTAAAATCGAGCATGTTGGCAGAAAAAATTGTAACTATCAAATGAAACATGTGATACCTTTGTTACATGGAATTTTTTGGCAAGGCCTTAGGTCATTGGCCACATTGTTGTCAAGTGAAAGAATGTTTTCAATTATTACAACCATTATATGTGAATCTTTGCTTGGATTTAATAAGATGTAGTATGCTATGGTCGGGAATACTTATGAGGTAAGGAGTTAAAATAGTTGTGTAAAAAACAAGATAAATATAGTCCATGATTATTAAAAAAAAATTTCCCAACCTTTAAAAGATCCAAAATTTTGACAACCCTCCTAAGTTTTGATTATGGTTTTTGATAGATAAATTTGAAAAATCACCATAGGCATATAGCACATAAAAATCCAACTATCTAAAATGTCATCCCATATATTGTGCAAATTTGTTATATAATGGTTTTAAATCTTAAGTAATGGACTGAACAAAAAATATTCGGGAAACATAAGAAAAGAATCCAGGTGAGTGTAATGATGATCGCTTTAAAGTTGCAATCTAAACCATATGTTCAACTTCTTACTACAACGACACTGAGATAGTTTGCAACATAGAGAAAATCAAACACAAGAGAACATATAAAAGCTCTATAAACAACATATATTGAGCATAAACCTAGTATTGAAAAAGGCATACACAGTGGATCATCAGCATAATAAATAGTTGATACACATCTATATTTTTAAAGATAGGTAAAGTTTTCAGCAATCAACAAAAAAATAAATGACTTAGCAGAAACCATTGTGGTTTTTTACTACTGTAATTGCAAGTGGTCGCAAGCCAAGAATGTCTATGAAAGATACAAAAATCACTAAAAGAAACCCGATGTGTATGTATCTTTAAACTTTTACAAGCCATGTAACATGGAAAATCAGCAACAACAAATCAAATCAGACAGTAGCACCCATTTGTCTGATCTCTTCAAGCAAAAGCTTTGACTCAGTCTCAAATTAAACCTTGGCTGTATTGTTGATTGTTGATTTTAGCCTACTCTGATAATTGTACATTTCAGTGGTTAGCATAAGGGTGAAAACATAGTAAGTGTAACCAAATGCATTTACGATTTTATCTAATTCACCCTCAATTTTTGGCATCTAAAGTTCCTTTTTAGCCATCTGCAACAAGGTTGAAGCAACGTCATCAAAGGCCACAACCCAAAGACTATCTGTGTGGTCTTGAATTTTTAGTTATAACAACTACCTATAGTTGCACGTTGGTATGGATACTTGGAATCTTGAACAGAACCATGAACTATCAGTTCTTTGCTCACATTTTTTTACATTGGTTTTCATTGAATTTCAAAGAACAAGTTGGATAAGAGAATGAATCAGATTTAATGAATTTAATGAAACCTTTGATGATAGTTTGGATTGTTTATGACATAAAACTAGCATGTTCAAGAATAGATGCAATAGTCATTCTATTTTACATTTTGGTAAGCTGACCAGAGGTTCACGAGGTTGAAAGAACTTCAGTGGGGATCTCTCTCCTTGACCTAAGAGACTATGCCTTAGGAATGACAAGATTAATGGTCAATGTCGTCATTGTTGTTGTATTAATCACTGTACCATTGAAGTGGCCAACATGTGCATTCCTAACAACAAGAATGACAATTATTTTTTAGGCAAACAAATTTTCCAACTCCTCACCTATTGGTTCCCATAGTACACCAAACAAAGTCACATCAATAGAAAAGTTATACATGTTATATATTATGAGGATTTCATGTTTTACTTCACTATGGTTTTTTCTATGAACTATTGAGAATTATATAACAGTAATCACAACACCAATCACATCAACCAAGTCATTGTTACTACAATTTTTTATTTCATTAAGAGGTACAAAGTGCAAAGTGTTGGTAGAGACAGAAATAATATCATCACAATGCTTTAATATGGGTGTCTCATCTAATATAATTTCCATAATGGTTGTTTAAATTATTGAACTTTGTATTGGCCTCTTTAATAGAACCTTTAGATACACAATAAATTGTGCCCATGTCAACTCTCTTGTAATTCAATTCAACAAAATCATCAAAGAAAGTTATCCTTGCTTCAGTCCCCTCAACATCTATGATGTCAAATATAAACACTTGTCCCTATTTACCAGCTCTATTGAAATAATGCATTTTAATTTTGTTTGTGACATGACCCTTAATTTTCCATTTATTTTGAAAAGGGTTTAATGCTTTACTGGGATAATATTGATAGGAGTAACTAGTCGTATAGGAGACAAGTGTGATGCAAATCGAAGGGCCTATTTAGCTGGTGGGGGATTTCCTTGTGTAAACATTTGTTTCTCTTTCTCTTGCAAGAGGTAGCTAGGTTTCCCAAGCAACACACATTCTGCATGCTTGATATCTAGGTTGAATATATTATTATAGCTTTGTAAAAGCAACAAATCACTATATTGAACACCACAAATGCGGTGGAAAATAATATCTGATAACAATTAACAATTTGAAAATATTTATAGCATTTTCTACCTTGTGCCCCAAACATTCCTACATGCATAGCTTGAAAGCAATGTTATGGAGCCTATCTTTAGCACTCCTGGATAAAAAAGATCAGATTACTTTGGTGGCACAATGCCTAATTACATGTGTGTGTAATTTGAGAGCACAAATCTTATGTTGCAATAGTTTACTTTCAACATTGTTCAATTTTTGAAATGATAAGAGCTAGAGTGCTGGGGATGGAAAATTATCACCAACATTTATATTGCATATAGCATTTGAAGTGAGCTACATTTGTAGGCTAGAATTCTACAAAGAGAGGAGAAAACAATTAAATATCAGCATGTTTATGTTAAAACTTGTACATACATAGTTATTTATCTACAAGCATTAAAAACAAAGCACATATTTGCAGAGATATGAGGCATAAACACACATGTATCTATACACACAAATGCACAAGCGGTAAAGTTGAAAGGAAATGCATTGGTTCTATACAATTTTTGAAAGGCAATTCATTAATTTCCTACATTTGTTATAAAACACCAAGCATGCATATGAAAATTGTAAATGGCTTCCAATATAAGAGAGTATTGAGAGGAAAAACTCACTGTATTGTGAACAGGAGGTTGTTGCGAGTAATT
>MU227639.1:2453682-2471161 GCA_018584345.1 Thuja plicata
TATATATATATATGTATATGTATATGTATATATATATATATGTATATGTATATTTTTGTGCACACACACACAGTTTGAATAACCCTTAGTGAATAACCCTTATAGGATTACATAAAAACTTACCAATGCATGGATAACCCTTTCTCTAGAATATTGGTTCTATCTTTTTCTTCTGTTAAAATCACAAAGAAATTTGGGAATATTAAAATGAATTTCAATTTTTTTGTTTAGAATATTGTATTTGTTTGATGGAAGGCAAGATAGCTAGGACATGCAACAAACCAAACCATGGATATACGTTCGGACAACACCCACAAAACATTGTCAATATCAACCAAAAGATAGGATAGATGCATGGCATTGAATGCCACTAAACACTAGATATGTATGTATGTATGTATGTATTATGTATGTATGTATGTATATATGTATGTATGTATGTATGTATGTATGCATGTATTTATGTATCTATGTATGTTTAGTAAGTTTTTGTGTAATCATGTAATGTTAAATAAAGCTTAAAGTATATTTTTATTCATATATTTTATAGATTAATTAAAATGTTAATATGTATAATTTTTTTAAGTTTAAGCTTATAATCAAGCTATTTATATTTTATTTATTATAAATTATAATACTAGAATTCTCATAATCTTAAATATCAAAACCTCTTACTACAAAAATTAAACATTATATTTATTATTTGTATGTTTTATAAACTAAACATAATATTAATATATATATTTTAAATGTTTAATCTTATAAATAAATATATATTTAAGAATTTACAATATATAATTATTATTCATTAAAAAAAAGAGTTTTTATAAATATATGTCTATAAATTAAATAAAGTAATGATATACATCATTTTTTTGTTTAAGCTTATAATCACGCTATTTAGATTTTTTCTATTAAATATAAGAGAAAGTTACATACGAACAAGTTCATAAGTATCGCTTTTAAAAGCTTTACAAAAGAGATATAGTTACATATGAACCAAAACTAATCGAAGAGTTCTAATTACAAAACATAATAAAAAAGGAGGTATGAAATTTCAGTCTTCTTTGACCCATGTTGTCCATGGCATGTCACCAACTGCCCAGATTAGCATGTGACCATCTTGAGTGATCATGTTGTATGGATTGCTCATCCAAGCTTCCTAGGGGAGTGGAATTGGTGTGTTTTGCATGTTGGTGTAACTGGTGGCCTCTGTTGACAAATCTCCTCCACTGGTATTTTCGCTAATCTGTGCCTCAGATGAGGGGGATGAGGCCCACCGATCCCAATCTCATTAACATTCCCTATGCCTGCACCCTTCTCTCTGACTGCACCTTCCCCTGTTAATGCCTATGTATCAGACTTATCTTTTTTAATCTGTTCCAACAGCTCTGCTAGAGTGATCTAGAATGCATGTGATCTTCCTGGGTCTCTAGTAACCTACCTTGTCTCCGTGCTTTGAAGCTGGATATTTATTTTCTTTAACATTTCCATGAAGACCTTTTCTTTCATTTTTAAGACCATTGTGACCTGAAAAGAGATATCATAAAAAATAAGTCTCATGAGAGACTCAATAAGGTATCTGCCTTTACCACAAAAAAATATCATTGTTCCTAAGCTTCCAGAGATGCCAAATCAATAGAGCAGTTAGAATAGATAAGAAAATATTACTAATTTTATTTTTATCCACGATATGACGAGATATAATATTTGAGAAATTAAAATTATCATGTAGGACCAGCCCAAACATGCCCCACACTTTTGTGGCAAAGATGCAATCAAAAAACACATGGTGCACAAATTTAGAATTTTTGCAAATAGAGCATATGTTAGGAAACCCCCTATGTCTTTTGAAGGGGATTTTATGAAGGAGTACCCTCCAAAGGAAACAATCGATCTTGGGTTCAACTAGGATATGTCAGGGTTTAGTCGTATATTTGATCTAGGTAGGGTAATCCAGAGCGCAATTCCATTTTTTGTTCAAGTGATCAAAAATATTAGAGCTATGGGTCAACCATTTGTAAAGGGTTTTCAACTTGATTTGTCAAAGACGGGATCCATCAGGCTAGGATAGGGATTCCAAGGTGTCAAAGGAGGATTCACATTTTATCGGAAGGAGCAGACAGGCTATGGATTTTTTGATCATAGAGTAGGTTCTTTTCTATACAACAGGGATACCAAATATCTTTGAGAGTTCCTCCCAACAGATCAAATTTTCCTGAGAGACAATGTCTTTAAGTGTACAGATTCCCTTCTCTACCCATTTTTTTGAACAACCTTGCACTTTGGCAAGAGGTTTTCCCTTATATGAGAGGTTCCACCATATGGATCTATTGTCACATATCTTATTGTCCACAACTAGTCTATTGCCCCCATTAATATGCTCTCTGATTACCTTCTAGCACTTCCATATAGATTGGAAAACTATAGATCCTCCCACTTTAAATTCTATATCCAGGGATAAGATATCATTGAGATGGAATCATTTCCACCCCTTAGTCTACACTATCTGAGCTCTATTAATGTTATTCCTTATTAATACCTTCCAAGGTTCCTCACCTTATGTGGATTTATAGATCCATTTAGTTGCTAAGGCTATCCCCTATATCCTTAAATATTTTAGGCCTAATCCATCAATCTCTTTTTTCTTAGTACACCACTCCCAGCTAACTACATGTCCCTTTCTTAAACCTTTTCCATCTGACCATAAGAAGTCCCTAATAATTTTCTAAATGGAATTGACCTATTGTATATTGAAGGTTTGGGCTGGAGAATGGTATATGGTATATGAATATAGGATCTTCTGACAGGCTTGGAATCTACCAGTCAATGAAAGGAACTGATTATTCCATTTATTAAGCTTAGTTTCAATCTTAGCTTTAATCCACTCCTACATATTGGAAAGGTTTGGATTAATCACAAATGGTATCCCCAAATATCTAACAATGTGATTTGGGCCTCCCCAAATAATAGATTACTTATGGCTCCATATATGAGAGGATTCTTCCCAGCCTAACATAATATATTTAGAGAGAGAAACCTTACTACCTGAGGCTACACAGAAGAGGTCAAGTTTTTTCATGAGGTTCTGAAAGTTTTCCTCAGAAAGTTGAAACAAGATTGAGGTATCATCAACAAACTGAACATTAGATATTTCCTCCTTATTAGGGAGAATAATGCCTCTGAATCTAGGGGAAGTGGAGTATTCTCTCAAAAGGTAATGAAGATAATCAGCAGCAATGAAAAATAGAGAAGGGGAAGGAGGGCATCCTTTTCTGATAGATCTTGAGAGCCCAAACTGTACTGACATGGCTCCATTAGCTTCCATAGAAGCTTGGGCACCTCCCATTAGGGTGGACATCATCCTACAAAAGTGTATTGGGAAGCCAATAACTTCCAAAATCATGTAAATAAACTTCCATTCTATTCTATCATATTCTTTTTCATAATCTATAAGAAGCATGTCAGCTTGTTGGCCAAATTGTTTAGCCCAATCCATCATTTCCCAGCAAGTTACCAAATTATCCAATATATACCTTCCTTTAATAAATCTTGTTTGATTGTTATTGATTACAGAAGGTAGGATTTTTTCAAGTCCAAGAGCAAGAGTCTTAGCAAGGATTTTATAAGATACATTGAGTAAAGTGATGGGCCTCCATTTTTTTATAAATGTTCTATCACCATCTTTGGGGATGAGTTTTATTATTCCAACATTAATCTCTGGTCCAAGAGATCCCCTATCAATAACCTCTTCATAGAATTTCAATAACACTCCACTAATCCACTCATGATTATTCTTATCAAACTCAATACGGATACCATCAGGCCCAGAGGATTTCTCATTGGCCAACTTGGAAATAGCACAATTGATTTCCAACAGAGAGATTCTGCAGTTTAGTCTAGAAGCCTCTTTATCAAATACTCTTTTTGGGATGGTTTTTTTAATATTCTCCCTGGCATCCTCCATATGCCTCCCAGTGTCTTTTGTGGAAAATAAAGTCTTGTAGTAAGAATCAAATGCACTTAGAATGTCTTATTTATTGCTGAGTAAGACATCATTATCTCTGATGCTATCTATTCTATCTCTAGCCTCCTTTCTTTTAAGCACTTGGAAAAATAATTTGGTTCCCCTATCACCAAGTTTTAGTCAGTTAATTCTAGATATGACTCTATCCCCTTGTACCTTTTGATGTCGCATCTTCCTGAGGGATTACCTAGTGTGTGTTAGGGATTTTAGGGATACCATATTACTTGGATAATCCTTTCATTCTTTTTCTTCCACACAAAGTTCCTAGTGTAGCAATTTCTCTACCTTTCTATAATCTTGGCTCTCTTTTTCCCCATAGTTTTAAACAGGTTCTTCCAAGATCCCATCTTTTGCTTCCATTTACTAGTCTCATCCTTATGCTTGACAATACTATCATTAAACTAACTGATCACTTTGGATGTTGCTAGGATATCCTCATCCTTTAACAAATGATAGTTAAGAGCAAATCCTTCCTTCTTGCCATAAGTGGTTGGTAAGGACTTATCAATAAAAAAATAGGCCACAATGGGGTGATGGTCTAATAAGGAGAAGGGGATGACTAAGACAATCTCCCCTTTATCATTTTGAAGGCATTTAAAATGAACTTTATTGGAGTATAATCGATCTAATCTAGAGTAGATCCTCTTATTCCCTTTCTGGAAATTTGAACAAGAGAACTATATCCCTTTTGATTCTAATTTTCTATTAGTCAGTGGGTCACAAAGATTCAATTTACAAATTACTTTGTTCCAGAAGAATCTCTCTTCACCTTTCCATTCAAATTTCAACCCTCCACTCTTGTCTTGTGATATTTCCACCATATTAAAATCCCCAGCAACTACCTAGGGGATGTCTTCAAGACAACACATCCATTCCCATAACTTGATTCTCTCCAAATTCTCATTGGGGGCATAGACTGAGCATAGCCCTATTTCTTTGTCTTGAATTCTGAAAATAATCTACACTGCTCTATTACAGTGAGATCTTCCCCACACCTTAACCATATTCCTCCATCTTGGTCCTACTAGAATGGAAGTATCACCTTTTCCTCTACTATGGTTAGAATAAAATGAGTCAGCATCCTTCTAAATGCATTTGAGAGCAATGTCTAAAGAGAATCCTACAACTTTGGTTTCTTGTAGTAGAAAAATATCAATACCTTGCACCATCCTTAGGAATCTTTTGATAATGTATTTTCTATCGTGTGATTAAAGTCCTCTCACATTCCAAGAGGCACATTTAAACATCATTACTATCCTTCATTTTCCAGTATCCATTGGGGACTGGAACCCCTTGAATAAATTTGGGAGAGTGCATTTTTGCATCTTAGTTGGTTTTTTATTGCCACTGTTGAGTGGGGGTATCCCTCTCTTCCTCTTTATTGGTTCCCCCCCTACATATTTAGGTTCCTTGACTTCCATATTTCCATTTTCATTCCTTAACTTGGTCCTCTTCTTATACACAACCTTAAATTGAAAGGCTTATCAATCTCACCAATTCCAACCAACTCCTTCCCCACAACTGACAACTCTTCCTCTTTCCCTACTCTCATAGGTGAGAGTGCCTTTGTATCTCTAACCTGAGCAATACTCTGGGCACCAATATGATAACAAATTTAATTACCTTATTCAATTGGTTTGGAAACCATGTACTAGGGGGAGGCGTAGGTAGAGGGGAAGGGATAATGGCAAGGGAGTAGTTATGTATATTACTCACCTTTACACCAAGATCTATATTATCAAAATTCACATTTTCTGACGAAGGAGCCACTTTATCAATACAACCTATGTCCTCCCCCTCACCAGGACCAAAAACGGCCTCAGCCTCTGATCCTTTTGCTTCAAAGACTAAAATGGGAACCGGAGGGTCACAGGGGCATGGGACACCTATCATACCCTCATCCATGAGAGAAGGATAGGACACACAGTCATGAGTCACTCCAAAAACTTTATCTCTAACTTTGAATTTATCAATTGCCAACTGTTGAGCATTCTTAGTCCTATGTTTAGGTTTAGAATTATGAAGGCCAAGGGTTTGGGGTGTAGGCTTGGGGAGGTTATCAAGTGCTAAGAGGTCATAGATGGCTCTAGGTAAATGCTTGCGGTGGGTGAAGTTAACTTTCAGGGAATAAAGAGTGGCTTGAATCTTCTCAACATCCTGCACATTAATAATTTGTTCTTTACGGTTATGAGTATCATAATTAGGTCTATAGTCAATGCACGGGGTTCAAATTGGGGACCAATTCTGGTCAAAATCTTATTAAGAAGAGTGCAATATTTTCTTTTGTGTCCTTTACCGCATAAGTAACAAGCATTGATGCCCCCATAAATATGATAGGGTGGGAGATTGGGTGGTCTTTAAAATCAAAACAAATGTTCTCAGGGAGGTCAAAACCAAGGACATTAATGGAGACCACAACTCCAGCATCGTGATTAGGAATAAGGGTATTGGATTTGTTCATCTTGATTACCTTCCCCACGGGTTCCAAGGCTTGAGGAATCAAGTTCCAAAGAAATGGTGGAAGATTCTGAATAATGAGCCATGTAGGGCTGGACAGGGCAAGAACTTCATTGTGAATCGCCTCCAACGACTATAGAATTTCCCTAAACTCAGAGGATCTCATCCTCTAGAATTGTTTATACACCACTTTTTTTTAGCATTAGGGTTACAAAAGAAAACCAAAAATAGACCCTTTTGAATCATACAGAAATAAGAGAAATGAAAACCAAGTTTACTCTCCCAAACTTTATGGGTCCATTCATTGAGAAAATTCCTCGAAGGTAAATTGGTAATATGCAGAGAAGCAAAAAAAATAATAGCAGTATTTCTAAGTCTGCCTACTTCCTAGTCATTTTCAAGACATGTCTGTTGATTAGGGTGAACGACAAGGTTTTTGGAAGAGGGAACCTTACCTTCGGGTCACTCTCAACCTGACCTGCAGGAAGAACCTTCATCTCATGGAGAGGACTTGAGGAACTTTGCACCGACTGGGGTGAACACCTCTCCATCGACCGCTTGTTTGAATAACTTGGCTCCATGGTTAGTGTTTGTTTTTTCACCCTCTCCCTTCCATCCTCCTCCTCCTTTAATGCCTGGGGTAGAGTGGCCCATAAAATGGGCAAAAAAGCCTTTAATGTGAGGAGGTCAGAAGGCCTTCGATACAGAGGACCTTCTGGAGAATTAGGGTTGGGTTGCAGAGTGCTTTTTCACTTTGCCAGCTTCTCCTCCAAATAAACCTATTACCTAAGATTAGGAGGCTATTTAGATTTTATTTATTATCTATTATAATATTAATTCTTATAATATTAAAAGGCAAAACATCTTATTAAAAAAATTTAAATAATATATTTTTTATAAATTAAGTATAATATTAATATACATTTTAAATGTTTAAGGTTATAAACAAATATATATTTAAGCATTTGCAATATATAATTATTATTCATTAAAAAAATATAGTTTTCATTCATATATTTTATAAGTTAAATAAAATATTTATATATATCCAATCTTTTTATGTTTAAGCTAATAATCAAATTATTTATAATTTATTTATTATATATTATAATATTAGATTTTTATAGTCGTCCAAATCAAGGCCTCCTATTTAAAAATCTAAGTAATACATTTATTATTTATGTATTTTAAGTTATATCATTTTTTAAAGTTTAACCTTATAATCAAGTTATTTATAATTTATTTATTATATATTATAATATTAGAAATCTTATCATTTTTAAAATCAAAACCTCTTATTCAAAAAACTAAATAACATTTTATTATTTCTATGTATTATAGATTAAATATAATATAAATATTTTTTTTTAAAATGAACACAAAGAATGCGAACTTTCTTTGGTTTCCTTTTGTTATAATGTATATTATAGAGTCTTTTGGGTTTATCAAAATGGGTTTCAAATTTGTTTAGTAGAATATAGAAGTCAAGATAGCCACCACCGACATCAAACCAAACCATGTATAACTTTGTTCTCTACAATATTATACCTATCTTTTTCTTCTGTTAAAACGTACGAATAAAATTCATTTGTTGGTTTTACTTCCCTCAAAATCTAGAAACAAAATGAAGTTGGAAAATAGTGGCTGATAGCCAAAAACAAACATTTCCCTAATTTTCCTTTGGTTTTCTTTTGTTAAAATCTTGTCAGAAAGTAGTAGTTGACAGACGAAAATACACATTTTTTTGCAGAGTATTTTGTGTTTGTCAAAATGGGTTTCAACTTTTTTCTGGGGAAGATGGAAGTCAACATAGCCATCACAGTCATGAAACCAAACCATGGATAAATTTGTCCTCTTGTATATTGTATCTATCTTTTTATTTTGTTAAAATGCACGCACAACATAAATTCATTTAGAAACAAAATGTAGTTGGAAAATAGTGGTTGATGGCCAAAAATAGACAATGCCCTAGTTTTTCTTGGTTTTTATTGTGGTAAAAAACCCTGCATTGTACTTAATGAACAAATATCCATAGTTTGGCTTGTTGGTCATGGTGGGTATCTTTCCTTCCATAGATCAAATAAAATATTGTAAATAACAAACTTGAATCCATCAACCACTATTTACCAACAATATTTTGTTCCTAAATTCTGAGAGGAGAAAACCCAACAAATCTTGCACTATGTTTTGGCCCGTAAACTACTATTTTTCAATAATACTCTGTTACAAGATTGCAAATTTTAGATTAGGGAAAACAAAAAAGTATATGGCCTTGGTTCATCTCTCTCACTCGCCATGTGAAAACCCCCAAAGTGCCAAAAACCCACTATGTTCCACAACATAATCAGAGAAAGCGACAGGCAAAACCTGCAAAGGCAAAGACCAATAAACATTCTGTTACAAAATTGAAAGAGAAGAAAGACCAAAAAAATATGCAGTCTCTGTACCTATCCCTTCTTTGTCTCTCTCCCTCACCAACAAAAAACCCCCAAAGTGGCACATAGAACTCTAATCTGCAACAAAACCAGTGAAAGGCGAAGGAAAAAGCAGTAGCAGTCGATAATAGCGAAAAATGGTGAACTGTCACCCACAAAACGTTGTCAATACCAACGAAAGGATAGGATATGTGCATGGAATTGAATTACTCTAAACAGCTACGCTCGTATGGCGACACGTCACACATTGGATGATGCACACGAGGGCTAGCGGTGGTTTTAGGAATGAAAAAGGTCATCAAGAGGAAAAAGTTGACATGCCTAACAACTTTCCAATGAAAAATCCCAAACGGATGGCTATCGACTTAATAATTGTAAAATAAAATAAGCTATTTCAAAACTTAGTTTTAGCTTATCCAATATAATGTAAAATAAAATCAATAAACAATTCGAATTAATGATTGATGAGTTTTTTTAATATGCAATTCTTATTATTTACGGATTGTAAATTTAAAATTAAGAAATGAAATGTACTTAGATGCATGATAACCTTGATATAGTGTAAAAATCAAATTTATTAGATCTAAAAAGTAGTCCTCTCTATTTAAACATTATTTGATTTTGTTCAATATTTGTGTTTATTTGGGTTAAATACTATAGGTTTATTTTTTTTGCAAAGGAAAATTTGTCTTTCTACAAACTAATTTGTTTGATGTGATTGTACACTTCAACTATCTAAGACAATGAATGTACACCTCTATCTAGATTGTTATATAGGCTAATTATATGCATAAATACTTTTAGTTGGGAATGTAATTTAGTAAAATTCCAAAAAAAAATTGGTTGAATGACTATGTCAATGATTGTAAACAAAAATTTGCATGCATTGAGAAATTAATTTGCAAATTGTGCTTCTTTTTCGTGCTTCAAATATGAATGTTCCTCTACAAATTGCTTCTCAAAATCATAGAGGATACTTGAATGTGTGAATGAAAAAATAATGGAACTAAATGTTTTTGATAGGAAAACATAATAACAAGTTATGTACACATACATTTTATAACATCCAACAAGTAGTGCAATGCAGAAGAGATGGGTAAATTTGAATTTTAAAATGTCAAGCATTAGATATATATATGTAAGATCAAACATATACTTACAAAAATTATGCAAGATGATGAAGTAAGACTTTTTTTTTTTATCTGAAACAATAATTTATTTAATCAAAAAGGAGAAAAGATACCTAATCTATGATTATAAAATAAATTAATTAAAAATTTAGAAAACCTCACAATTATCTAAAAATTGATTGTCTTTTACCTATTATTAAAAAGACATAAATATTGAATATTTTTTTTTAAAACTTTGTTCTAGTCTTAAATTAGTCTTAGTACTTAATGATGCATATATTTCTTGTTTATTAAAAGAAAGTCTTATTAAAAAGAGAACATTTTGAAATATCCTCAACTTGTAACGCTTTCAAACACACAAAATTTGTTGCGATTTTCTAAGCTTTTGAAGGATACAAAATTTGTGCCTTTAGTAGATACGATTAGAAACATATGTAGCTGGTTAAAAAAGTTAAATGAAATTACAATAGCATGGTATCAACTACATATTTTCATAGGTGTTTACCACACTTATATTTCCATTCATAAATTCATGAAACTTAAGAAGTACAATATCTGGTCGTTAAACATTGAAAAAGAGTAGCAAAATTTGTAATTGTAGGTTGCCTAGAAATAATTGTTGTGAACAATTTAAGGAGCATGCTCATCATATTGAAGTCTATTAGAGACATCTGCACAATCCAAACATAGTAACAAACATTAAATAATATAGTAGAGAGATGAATGACAAGTTTTGAAAATGGACATTGTAAAGAATGTCATTTTTTTCGAATGGACAGTTTACTAGTTTGTCTTATTATCATAATGATTTCCTTCTTTAAGATGAAACGGTAGTTAGTTCATACCCACTGGATAACAATATCTGATGATTCATGCATTGCTTGAACATTGGAGTGTATGTTGGGATTCCCTATTATAGTTCCATCTTCTTCTTATCTTTGATCCGTAGGTGTTGTAATCAGGGTAATAAGGCATCTTTAGAAACCTGCAATAACATCAAAATATCAACCACAAAGAGATTTGTTAGGTAGTTAGTATTCCAAATATCGAAAGAGGAAGAAAATAGGCAGTATGCATAATCATCAAATAATAATGAAATCAATTGAAAAACCATGAACATGCAAACTAAAAGTCCTCCTTCGTTGTTCTCCTTCTCTATGCAATGTGGGCTCTCACAAAATGAGTGCTCTATGTGTTAGCATAAGAATTCAAAACAATTATGGTTAACATATATGAGAAACAACCTCTCTATTTCTAATATTTGCAGGGTTCCAATCAAGATTTCATGATTGATGAGTTGATTGACTGTTATTGAAGAGTTGAACTCAGAGTGAGTGGGAGTTGAACTTAGCTGATTGCATGTCAATGGAATAGATAGATCTGTTAAGAGGATAGATTGAAGAGTTGAACTCAGAGTGAGTGGGAGTTGAACTCAATTGATTATATGTGTTTGAATAGTTGAGATATTTAACTGATTCAATTGAGGACTTTAATTGAGGAGGTAGAGTAGAAGACCAGATAGATTAAATAGATAATTGATTTAATTGATCAATTAGGAGAGAGAATTATGGAATTAACTTAAACTCATAATTGGAGGGATAAATATGATTAAATAAATAAATGAGTTTATTTATTTGCACATGTGAGGAATATAAATAAATAATTAATCTTTATTTATTTATAAGAAGAATAATTAGCTAGTTAAATAAATATAATTTATTTATTTATGAGAGGGAAATTGATTTAATTATTACATAAATATAATAGTAATAAGATGAAATACTTAATTAAATAATATGATTTATTTAGTTAAATATAATGACAGAGAATAATTAAATAATATTTAATTATTTAATTAATTTATAGATAAATTATTGATGAAATGTTAAGTAATTAATTAAAATCACTTAATTAGGAATTTATAGAGAAATGGTAATTTTGACTTTAGATTATAGTGGAAAGACTCCAATTAATTAAATAATAAAGACTATTTAATAATTGAAGAAGAATGTTAGCAAACTTATTGTGTTAAAGCAATTGGTCATTTTTAAGTGTCTACAACTATAAGAGAACAAAACCAAATGTATGCACCATGGAATGAACAACAATTTCATTAGATGACTTTTCAAAAGGATGGACAAGAAATGATTAACGATAGGTGGGAATGCATGATATAATAAACTTTGAGTAGGAAATGCATGATTTAATCAAGTCTCGTGCATTCAAAATTTTGTGAGCTTACAAACTCATTTTTTATATAGGCTTTGATGACATTGCATTCTGAAATACATTATGCATAATGATAGCGATCTGAGGGTTAATACCAAAGCTATATCCAAGATAGTTGTGTATTGTAGGTTTCCTTCACCTTCCTGGCTACCTAGATACCTTGTATCCACAAGATCAAGGCATCTTGGATCTGCACTCAGTTTTTGATATATAGTTCTGGTTTTGCTATGTTTTTTCATGTAATTATTATGGCAACACAACCCTTTTGTGGCATGAACCATTGTGAAGCAGTTCTTCGTCGTTGTACACCCACTCGAGCGAGTAGGGTGGTACCTATTACATCTACTACAAATACTTGATGTGTCTTTCATACAATTATGATTGTAAAACATGTTCTCATTTTTCCTATGTGTATCAAAATTGTGTTTTCCTTTCCTGTAGTTACTAGTGTATCTATTTTTCTTGTATTTTTTTTTGAGTTTCTTAATAGCGTTGTGGTGTTTCTTAACAAAAGTTGGTTTGTGCAAAATAAATAATCACAGTGTGCAGTTTTCTTTGGGTGACAAGTATGTTGTTTTAAATTTATGTAGTGGTTGTGCACTATAATTATTTTTGAGTTGTGTCGTCTAGGGAATCAGCCAATAAGAAATAAAATATTTTAGTTTTTTGGATGTGCCACACCTATTTTTTTGGACCATATTGAGTTGATTGAAACATTTTTTTTGCTTTGTGATCATATGTTTCTTTTTACCCATGTCTCCTTGTTGCATTTGACAAAAAATACTCGTATCTATTAGATTATTCATTAATTTGTTGTTGTTAAAGCATAAAAAAAAATGTTGGAATCAACTCAAAAGTGTTGATATATTTTTTAAATTTTGAAGCACATCAACATGGAAATGGTATTACCGCTCACTTTTTTTCGTTCAAAGGGCTAGGTAAAGAAAGCTTAACCATGGTTGTTAATGCATTATATAATAAACTATTGGAAACTAATGCATGATATAATAAAGTGTAGTTCATTGAGCACTGTGAGCATTAAATAATAGGTTGAAAACAAAGATGAAATACAAATTTGAAATGATTATGTTCCAATCTATTGGTTGTTTTCTTTCAGATTGGCCTACTATAACTATTTTGAAATTATTATTTTCAGGAAGGCCAATGTGAGTTTTTTGGGGATAGCGAGGTACAAATTAGACACTTTCAAATTTTTCTAGGGGGTTTTGAATAAGAATATGCTTAACCAAGATAATATATGACATGCCTATAATGCAAAAAATTGTTTATTCTTGATACAATGAATAGTATATCAATGCATCACTTTTGAAAAGTAACATGTCAAAACAATAAGTAAAGTCACTAAATTTTAAGCTTCCAGATTTACAAACTCTAAAACTAAAGTCATATCTCTATCATTTGCAAAAGAGCAGCAAACAAAAAAAGAAGCCATCAGGATTTTTTTTATATAATGAGATTTACAAGTTTTAAAATACAAATCATACCTCCTAGATTTAATTAAGTATCGTTGGAATATATAGCCATATGTGATCTATTTAAAAAAGAAATGCAAATTAGTGTAAGTTAATAAAAAATAGGGTACCTGGGAAGGTGTACCTATCATAGAGAAAAAGAAAAAAGTGAAGAGGAAACAAAAATTTTTGAGATGTGAGGGGAAAATAGCAATAAAAACGTTAAGGCAATGGAACATTGCAAGAGAGATCAGTCAAAATTAACTATTTTAAACTACATGAACTGTTTATCATACATACTAGATACACATGCTTCAATGGTCTCATGCATAAATTGGTCTACAAAATTATTGGCAATATGCGTAAAGAGTAGAGGAGAGAAATACTTGTAAAGTAAGTAACACCTCTAAGGTGTGTTTGATGAAAATGTGTCATACTTCTATGAATCATTTCATCCAAGGTTTCTCAAGAGTGAGGCCCCAAATATCGACTCATAGCTCCCTAGTCATGGAGTGCAAAGGTGTGTGATGAAGGCCCTCAGATTGACCTAGTTGTGCCTATGCATGTAAACCATGAAATGAGAGATTCAATGCATGAAAATGAAATCTATTCTATATGATAACAATGCAAGATCAATCTATGAAAGGAAATGTGCAAATTTAATCTATGAAAGTAAACATGATTCTAAGCTAATATGAATTTAATCTAAATGGATCTAATCTACATGAATAGCAATGGATGCAAGAAGAAGAAGACAAGAAGATAGAGAAGTTTCAATATCCAAGCTTGAGTGCTCAAATTCTCCTCCAAAATTGCTCTCCAAACCTGCAGCATAACAATACAAAAAGAAGTGGGATCCTAAATGAGGAGAGGGCTCCTTATAAAGAAAAGTGAACGGTTGAGATTAAGAGGCAAAAAAAAAAGAGAAATGGTGGAGATTAAATCTTGGTTGATCCATGCACTCATTAAAGCAAAAAGCCCACCACTTAGAAAGATGTGATAAAAAAAAGGATTTTTATTTATTTAATTAAAAGAGAGGTTTTCTCTATAATTAAATAAATTAGAAGAATTTTATTTAATTAAATAGGAGGAATTTATTTTAAATAAATAAGATGAATTTTATTTAATTAAAAGGGATATTAAATCTTTTAATTAACTAAAAATGATCAAACCTTAGGAAATATTGAAATAATTGAATTAATTACGATTTGATCAAGGAAATTAATTTGAATTGAACATGTTGCAAAGCATTGATTAAGGAATTTGATAAAATGATAAAATGATAAATGGGGCCCATAGTCTAGGTGACCATTTTAGGGTGCATATATTTGCCCATCTTTGACTAATGTGTGATCATTCTGGGAACACATGTAGTCAAAGAATGCAATTTAAGTGTGAGATAGATTTGGGATAAAAAAAAAACACAGACATCAACACCGTTGTAAATAAGTAATTGACATCAGAACAAAGATAAGCTAATCACAAAAAAAGACAAGGTCAACACCAGTGTAAATAAGTAATTGACATGTCCGAGATAAGAATCTCAAGCAAGGTTGCCCCAAGTGGAGCGCTTGATAGGATTGATAAAGCTAAATCAAGGATTGAAGTTTGATAGGTACTGTCCCCTCGTGATCAAAATCAAAATGAGATAGACGAGAAATAGAAAATTGATAAATTTGATCAAATCAAACTAAAGATAAGGTTCTTGATGTAAGATGAAAGATAATCATAGAACCAAGGTAGAGCATCAAGCACAAAATATTATGCCCCAAGGTTGAATTAGAAGAAAATAAGTGGGGTGAAAGCGAATGGAAGATAGAAGTTTGGAAGAGGTGAAAAGAAATGGAGAGAAGAAAGAGAATTTGCCTTAAGAAAGAGAATGCCCCAAAATCAATCAACTATTTAAGATAGAAAATCTTGATTGACATCACGAAAGAAGATAAGGAAATGAAGATTAGAACATGATCATAGTTGATTAAAAGTCCACAAGAAAGATGAAGGAAACCCTCTCAAACTCATAATGCAACCTAAAATGCAAACTAACATGAGGTCTAACAATGCAAGCTACATGAAAATACAAAGGTGTACTTGCAATAGAGCAACTGTAACATAAGACTTTGTGTTCATCATTCATAAGAGAATGTTAAGGATTATTATTTTCATCATTGAGCCATTATTAACGGACATCGAAAAATCACACAATCATCACTAGTTACAAGTGCAACTATAAAGATATGAATGTGATTTATATTAGATTGGAATGTGGAAAGATTCTGACATAAGCATCAAAGACATAAAGGTCAAGATGACTGTGATGTTAGGTTACCCAATTTAATATAGAAAAATCACACTCGCATCAAGGCATAGAGGCCAGGATGACCAGCAGAATAGTTGTGCAAAAATACTTAAACATAAAGCAGGAAGAAAATAAAAACATGCCCCAGGCCCCAAGTCCTCTAGCTATGCATCCCAGAGAGACTTATTAGACAAGGACACTCAACAAAAATCAATAACAGTCGGCACACAAAGAAAATATCATGACATAGCTCAAGCATTAAGTGTTGTGTTTAAAAATTTAAGTGTGTTAATTGATATTGAGTTTTGAGGATAAGGATTGAATGCTTGCAAGAAGGTAAGACCACATGAAAAAATGGGGAAGACCAAACCGATAAGTGTTGAAAAACACTCGATGTCAGGGATTGTATTAAAAAATACAGTTGGGCTGATGTTGAAAAACACCATTTGTGAGATGTCCTAAAGACTAACGCATCTAAGAGACCAAAGATAACATAGTTATGCCCCCTAAACAAAGACAAAGACCAATTCCAAACCAAGGCAACAAGGACAAGGCATGATGGAGAAAGGCTAAGTTTTGTGGACACGTGCTAAGAAACAAGGGTAAAAAGGCCTCAAGTAGCACCCGTTTTCAGGTTTTCACCACTTGGATTTTATTACAATTTTTTATTTTTTTCATTTTTAAACTTTTTTTCTTCTTTTTTTAAGGACTTTTTATATTTTTTTGAATTTTTGCTACCAAGGTGCTTGTTTCCAGGTTTTCACCAAGGCACTTTTTGTATTTTTATTTTTTATTTTTTAAAATTTTTTTTGTATTTTTGGAATATATAATTTTTTGGAGATACATCAAAGCGCCTATTGCTAGGTTTTCACTAAGATGATCATTTGTTCAGGACATTTTATGATTTTTAGAATTTTTTGACAATATATCCTTTTTTGGGGGGGATTTTTTCAGGATCAATAATTATGTACAAAGGATGCCCCCAAATAGAATGGGCATCAAACTCCCAAGAAAGATCACATTGTGCAGTCCCAATGTTTAGCAGGGTGGAGGACAGGAGGGATTAGCAAGCCAATGGAAGAGATGGAAGACAAGCGAATGAAGGAGAATGAAGGGAAGAAATTCTCAAAGGCAAACTCCTCAAGAGTACCCAAGCTAGGGAAAAAGAAACATCATGTAAAGCACATTTGGACAAGCAATGAAAGGCCAACATAGGATAAGTTACAAAAGTGTAATGCAAGAGCAGGAAAGGATGCAGTCCAAAGGAGTAGACATGTCAAGAGGCTTCATAGCACCGTGTTTTACTCTTTCTTTCTTTTTTCTTTTTTTTTTTTTTTTTTTTAAGATCAAGACCAAAGGGGAAAATGATAGCGATAGGATAAAATGAATGGAGGAAGATAGACATGAAGGATAAATATGAAAAGAATGAAAGC
>MU227639.1:2505357-2536069 GCA_018584345.1 Thuja plicata
CATCAACATGCCAACTAGACATGTACACTCACACTTAATTACATTATTTGCAAGAAAATACATTTTACAAAACAAATAATAAGAATAGGAATTATCCAAGGTTGAGACACCTTATTCCTAACAAGATTAAGAGGAAAAAAATAAATGAGCAATGGTGGAGATTAAATCTTGGTTGATCCATGTGCTCATTAAAGCAAAAAGCCCACCACTTAGAAAGATGTGATAAAAAAAGGTTTTTTATTTAATTTATTTCCTTTTTCATCAAAAGAAGAGCTTTAAGTGGGGATTTTTATTTATTTAATTAAAAGAGGGGTTTTCTTTATAATTAAATAAATTAGAATAATTTTATTTAATTAAATAGGAGGAATTTATTTTAATTAAATAAGATGAATTTTATTTAATTAAAAGGGAGATTAAATCTTTTAATTAAATAAAAATGATCAAACCTTAGGAAATATTGAAATAATTAAATTAATTGTGATTTGATCAAGGAAATTGATTTGAATTGAAAATGTTGCAAAGCATTGATTCAAGAATTTGATAAAATGATAAACGGGGCCCATAGTCTAGGTGACCATTTTAGGGTGCATACAAGGTGCATGTTCAGTATTTGGCAGAAGTTGCATCATAGATCAAAAAACAATGTCTATAGACATACCTCCTCCTTTTTTCCTAATAGTTGTATAAGCATTGTTTTGAATCTTGGCATATCTTTCAAAAGAGAATTGCAGTCCAATCCACAAATCTTCAATTGCTTTTACTCTTGAAATAGCTATAAACGTAAGCCCTTGTTTTTCAGTTCTGCCTACGTTAATTATATCTTTGTTTAATGTTATTCCTTGAGATTTGTGTATTTTAATTTCCCAAAATTGTTAATGGAAGCTGTATAAGATTGTCATGCACTATAGGAACAATGGGTATGTGTTTTTTATTTTGTATATCCCATGGGGGCCCACTATAATTTTTAAATTTGACAATAACATACTTGGGTAATTCAGGTGGTTTTAAATTATTTTCAGAGAAAATTTCTTTGACTTGGCCTATTGAGTCATTTTCAAGGCCAACTTAAATCCATAGATTAGTTGTTAACATAGATTAGTTGTTAACATAACTTGTTGATTTACACATGCCAATATGTCCAATGGCAGTTGATCATCATTTTCACATTCAGTGTGTACTTAATGGCCAATTTGAGCAATGGGAAGGTTTAACTACTTAAGCATCTTCTTATTGTGCTCCATTACTAGGATATTGGTAGAAAATAAATGGATTATTGTATCATTTTTTTCATTTAACAATTAAATTTTTATTTGTGTGATCCATAATCACCAAAAAATTTTGCAAGGTTGAGAATTTCTTATATTTTGACGGATAGTTCGAAACTTTTATTGTGATTCAGACACACCTTGTTGTCGGAAGATAGTGTCCAATGTTACGACAGTTTTGAAATTGCTCCATAAATTCAATACATTGGAGTGTGATGCATATATGGGCATGTCCATTACAAGTCGTAGCTTCCCAAGCTTACCAACAATAAAAATAGAGATACCACTAAAGGTTTCATGTTGTTTGCCAGGAAATGCTTGGCGCAACCGATTGTCTATTTTTAGTAGCAATTTTGGGCCTAAAAATACCATCTCATCTATTAGTATATATTTGAAGTGTTTGAGTTGTTCTTGGTAATACATTAAATATTATCATGTTAATTGGTGTAATTCTTTAAGAGGGAGATGAAGACTTGTATGTATTTTTGTTGTTTGTATATTATAAGTGTGCATGTGAATCATGTCAAGTACCTACAAGCTGCAAATACACACTTAAATGAATCATTGCATGGTTATTTAATCAAAACATAGAAATCAAGATACAAAAACAATTTAAGCTAACCGAAACTGACTCATTTCCTTCTAGTAGACAAGAGTTTGAACTTTGCTCTCAGGTCATCGCAAAGTTCAGTGACTACACCTGTTCTAAACGAAGGATTTAAAGAAGCTAAATGATTGTCTAGTATGCAAATGCAAGATTGATTCAAAGATAATTAGATTGATTTTAAAGCACCAAATTGGATGTGGTGATTTATTTTAAGCCCAAATTGAAAGTGCTCTAGATTATGGAGTTTGCATGCTTGAAAAGTAAACTAAAAACAATCAACAAAACTAAGCAATTAAACTAAGAATGCAAAAATGTTTGAATGCTTAAATGCTAAAAACAATATAATAATGATAATAAAATCTAGGTCCTTTGTGAAGGAAAAGAGGCTCTCTTGTATATAAATTTCTCTCAAATTGACGGTCAAGATTGAAAGCCAAAGAGTGGACAAGATTCGATCTGAGGAAGCACAATCCACGTGCAAAGAAGATGATGGGTCAAAAGAGTCAATTGACTAAACTGATTGATAAGTTATTTTGGAAACTTCCAAAATCAATTTTTCAGTTAACAGCTTTGTTTCCAAAATGAGAAAAAGATAAGAATAAGTTAACTGAATAAAACAAATTTGTTTCCAATTCGAGAATCAGTTAATTGAAATTGATGACATCATATGGATTTTTGGAGATTTAAATGATTTTAAATGCACATTTTGTTTTTATTAATTAATTTAATTCCTTTTTAGATTTTATTGATAATTTAGCAATTTATTTAATTAATATATTAGAATATCAATTAAATAATTAACTTACGGTTTATTTGCCAATGTAATGTATTTTTAGGAATTAATTAATTAATCAAGTATGATGATTAATTAGGACCTAGGGTTCATGTCATATCAACTTGAAATTGACAAATTGCCTATTAGAATAATCAAGATTAGGTTTTCTTAATAAATAGTTGAGATTAGGGATCTAGGGTTTAGGTGACCACTTTTAGGTCATTACATTTTCCCCTCTTTCAATTGACGTGCGATGAACACATTAATTCAAAGACCTGTTAGTGAGAAGACCTAGAACAGTTTGATTTGAAGTGATGAAACCATTCTTTTGAAGAAGACTGACTTCGAGCTAGATTGGATGAAGATCGATCAAAAGATATAAAATAGAATGCTCAGTTTGATTTGAAGCGATGAAACTAAACATCTAGCAGGAACTCTTAAACCTTTTGATTGGTTTGAAAAAATAACCAGTTTAATTTGAAGCGATGAAACTGATTACCATTAAGATATTTGATTAGCAAGATAATTGACTTGATTTGAAGCAATAAAGACAATTTGATCAATGTATCTAGTTTCAATAATGAACAGCTTGTATAAGATTGATCTTGTCTAGTTTTGAGTGTATTCACCACTATATAAGATCATTGATTAGGTTGCCTTTGATTTAAGATGATCTAAACTTGATTTGATGTGATGAAGCTGAGATGCCCCAAGTGATGAGGTCTTGATTAAGAATGTGATCACTAGAATGTTGATGTCCTGATCCTGCCCCCTCAGGAGCGAAATCAAAATATGGCTAGGTACCCCAGTGATCAGAATCAAATCAATTGATAGCATGATGCAGGAATAAGTTGATCTAATTAGAAAGAGGTCCCAAGCAGTTAGGACAGAATCTGCACTTGATGGGAGATATTGTTTGACAATATTTGACAAAAAGGATGATACATGGATTGTTGAGAAGAAAAGAATGAGAGATTTCCAATGGTTGGATTCCAGATAGACTGATTATACAAGTGGTCAGCTATAGTTGAATAAAAAAATTCAAATGTCAAAAATAACAAGTAAAATGATCTCACATTTTGATTTTGATCATGAAAATAGAATCAGGATAGTTGAATTAGCCAGGGGTGTCATTTTCAAGTCAATCAATGCACAACTAACCACTTGGCAAAAGGAATATTGATCGATTGGAGCCTCAGATCCTTCACATTAGAGAGAGATAAAGATATTTTTCTAATTTCAACACCAGGAAGATGCAATTAAAAATTACCATGAATGCAACCTAAGGTGTATTCACTGAACTTTTAGCTTTGAAAATTTTCATCATCGAGAGTTTTGGAACATCGGATTCGATATAATCCTTACTGGTATCACTACGACCATAAGAATATGAATATGACTTTTCATTGGATAAGATATGGGAAACTAATGTAAGCATCAAGGCACAAAAGCTGAGATGACCTAAATGTTGTTTCTAGTTGATGATGCAAGAGTACACTAGTATCGAGACATTCAAAGCCAAGATAACCATGAGTGAGATCTTGCGTAAACAAGCAGAGAAATAACTGTCAAGGAGATAGTTTCAACCTCACCTCGGCATGAAAGTAAATAGGATTGAGGGATGTGAGGCTTTTCTTCCTTAATGCAGGAGCTCTTATCACATACACCCAATTTATTTGACATTGTAGGATCTTGAGACCACACAAACAAGCAGTAGACAAAGAAAAGATTGGCAAAAATCAATAAGAACAGACAACATACAAAGAGAAGTTTGGCATACTTCAGCCAATTTCAAAGTTTTCAGATGTGTACATATATGAGGTCTTGAGAAACACCATCATACTTGTGAGTGTGATGTGTTTGATTGTTATTGATCTATTTTTTATGTTTGCATTACCTAATGTGTGTTGAGAAATACAGATGTATCCAAATAGGTAGTGTTAAGAAACATTATTGATTAGGGTGTTGAGAAACACCTATTGCATCAGTAGAAAGATGTCCTTCAATTATGACAAGATTACTGACTCTGGTGTAAGCTAAAGATGCAATCATATTTGGGTACCTATGCCCCTTTATAATAAACTTATCAGCTATCTTTGTAAGCTAAAGATGTGATCAGATTTGGTGTAAGTCAGTTATCTTCAATTTGAGTTTGTTATAAAGGGGCTTAGGTCCCCAAATTTGATCACATATTTAGCTTACACCAATGAGAACGGACAACATACAAAGAGAAGTTCAACATACTTCATCCAATTTCAAAGTTTTCGGATGTGTACATGTATGAGGCCTTGAGAAATACCATCGTGCTTGTGAGTGTTATATGTTTGATTATTATTGATCTATTTTTTATGTTTGCATTACCCAATGTGTGTTGAGAAACACAAATGTATCCAAATAGGTAGTGTTAAGAAACATTATTGATTAGGGTGTTGAGAAATACCTATTACATCAGTAGAAAGATATCCTTCAATTATGACAAGATTACTGACTCTGGTGTAAGCTAAAGATGCGATCAAATTTGGGGACCTATGCCCCTTTATAACAAACTTATCAGTTATCTTTGTAAGCTAAAGATACGATCAAATTTGGTGTAAGTCAGTTATCTTCAATTTGAGTTTGTTATAAAGGGGCATAGGTCCCCAAATTTGATCACATATTTAGCTTACACCAATGAGAACGGACAACATAAAAAGAGAAGTTCAACATACTTCAACCAATTTCAAATTTTTCAGATGTGTACATGTATGAGGCCTTGAGAAACATCGTCGTGCTTGTGAGTGTGATGTGTTTGATTATTATTGATCTATTTTTTATTTTTTCATTACCTAATGTGTGTTGAGAAACACATATGTATCCAAATAGGTAGTGTTAAGAAACATTATTGATTAGGGTGTTGAGAAACACCTATTGCGTCAGTAGAAAGATGTCCTTCAATTATGACAAGATTACTGACTATGGTGTAAGCTAAAGATGCGATCAAATTTGGGGACCTATGCCCCTTTATAAAAAAAAATCAAATTGAAGATAACTGACTTGAATCATACTATCGAGACAAAGCCAATTTGATTGCCCTCAGACTATGACTTTGGATTGATTTCAAGCTAGGAGGGTTCTCGGAAGAACCAAAGTGTCACAAAAGTGACTGAAAGCTTATGTACAAACTGAAGCAAAGGATTGTCAAGACTAAGCATTGATAGATGAAGTGTTAAGGTACAAGAGGTCCCTGTTTACCAAGTTTTCACCTACTTGGCAAAGATTCTATTTTTGCTACTAGGGTGCCTGTTTACCAGGTTTTCACCTACTTGGCAAAGATTCTATTTTTGCTACCAGGGTGCATGTTTACCAGGTTTTCACAAGGGCACTTTTTTCTTCTTTTTCAATTTTTTTGTATTTTTACATTTTTCAATTTTTATAATTTTTCTCTTTTTTTCATTTTTCTCATTTTTTTGGTTGATTCATCAAGGCACCTATTGCTTATTGCTAGGTTTTCACCAAGATGATCATTTTTTTAAAGACTTTTTCCAATTTTTAGTCTTTTCTTCAGGATATTTTTCACTTTTTTGTCCTTTTAGAGATTACTCATTCTCAAGAAAGATCACATAGGCTCACCCCCAATATCTAGAAAGGTGTAGGACATTACAGATGGATTAGAAAGTTGATGGGTGAGGCAAATAGACAATGATGGATGAAGAGGTTGAATGCAACCCTCAAGGACAATCTACTCAAGATTACCCAAGCTAGGGAAAAAGAAAACCACAATGTAGGCTCATGGTGCGATTATGGATAGCATATAGGATAATGAGCTAATGTCATGAAAAGAATGTGGTTCAAAAGAATGGACATGTCAAGAAGTTATTTTTTTGAGAAACTATTTTAGCTTTTATTTTCTTCGCTTTGGTCAAGGCCAAGGGGTTAATTTTGGATAGGACATAGATATGATAGAGTAATCGAGATAAGGGGTGATGGAGGTATAAGTGAATGTTTTGGGATTAGTGCAAAGGATTTTTATGGATAGTGAGTATTCACTTGGGATAAGCAAGATCATGATAGGGTACCACAAATGAGAGAAATTGAATAGGCTGATGGAAAGGATAATGAATGTTAGGATACATGATGCTCATGGATATGTTCAACCTTGTTAAGATCATGAAAATGAACATGGATTCTCACAGGCTAGCTGGATGAAAGATATGATGGATACGATGACATGGAAGGAACTTTCCCCCAAGTGAAGAGTGCAAGTAGGAGGAATTACACATGACGCATGTTTGTCAGATTTTCATCATGGTACTTATCCAGGGTGCCAAAAGAAGTGGTTTTCACCATAGGATGAATTTATTTATCTTTACTTTTACTACCAAGGCACCTATTTACCAGGTTTTCACCAAGGCACTTTTTTTTCTTTCTTTTATTTTTTTGTACTTTTTGATTTTATGGAGGAACTTTAAGTCTCTTGCACTTTAGATAGTGCTCCTTTGAAAGATATGCTATGATGGGCCAAGGCCACCGAAAGTATTCTCAAAGATACTGATAGGGTGATGGTAGGGAATGAAATGGAGGATAAGAGAGATGGTAGCCAAGGATTTATGTGATGGATTGGATAAGAGGAATGGAAGAAAATGGGATGGATGGGTAGGAGGTAGGTGCGGGATATTGGATATGGTATTAAAAGGTTTGTGTAGAGGTAGATAGAAATGGTGATAAGATCAACATTGACACACCCCTTTAAGGGTAGTGGATGGATGGAGGAAAAAATAGATGGAATAGCTTGAGGCTTTGATGTATGAGTGGATATGGATCTTGGTACATGAGGACACAAGATGGATGGATAAGGGGGTGAAGTATTCAAGGTAATGGATCTTGGGACATGAGGACCCAAAATAGAGTTAGAAGATGGGAGATGTTTAGATAGAGATGAAGTGGAAGACTTTGGAAGCTTGGATACCAACTCTAATTTGTCATTTTTGTTCAATTCTTTTAAGAGAGACTTAGGAATATAGATACCTTTTGATTTTTCTTTACTTTTGGATGATTTAGAACACAATTCTTCCATGATGGATTTAGGATCCCATATTTTCTTTGATTTTCTTCTTGGCTTAGTGGATTCTTGTGGTCTCTTGAACATTTCCTTTTTCTTTGTAATCACATGTCGATTAAACTGGACATAGCGATCTTCATATGCAAGTGGATTCTTGTATTTGTAATTTTTTGGTTGTACATCCAAATTGCTTCCAAAAGACTTGGGAATTGTGGATGGATATGGATGATATGAATGGTTCATATTGATTGGTTGATAATAAGGGGTCAAGGATGCATGTATTTGTTTATCTTGATAGGGGATAGGGTAAGTGGATGACAAACTAGTAGTTATAGGCATGGTGGATGGAGGGATATAAGGACCCAATATAGATGGAAGGTTTGAAAATTTCATATTTGGGATATAAGGACCAAGAATTGACTTGGAGGATGGAGAAGGTTGATGCTTACGTGTAAATGGAGAGAGATAAGGTGTGGAAAGGATATCAACATATTTAGAGTGAGATGCAAGACCAAGGCTCTTCTCTTTAGAATTCATCTTTATATCAATAGGTGCATGAGTAGCTTTGATAGGAGCAATTTTGATAGGAGCAGCTAAAGCTTGAGGGGATTTATTTTTATGCAAGGGATTTCTAGGAATGATGGTTTTCTTAAGTAGATATAGAAGATTATGACAAGGGGATGATGGGATACTCTTATCTTGACAAGGATATTTAGATGGTGTATAAAGGGTACTATTCTCTTGATTTTCAATAGGCTCATTAGAGATGTGGAAAGGATATCTTGATCTTTCTTGGGAGATGGAGGGATATCTTCTTGGAATGGGATGATAAAATCATCATGAGACTCTTGAGATGTGTTACTTTTTTCAACCATTGGATAAGGATAGATGGTTTCTTGATCTTGATCATTACTGATATTTTTTTCTTCACACTATGGATTGCCCTCTTGACATGGATCCACTTCTAAGGATGAGGTAGGAGTTTTGATCTGCATGAGGGATTCTTGAAAGGCTAATGGAGTGTCATTTTGAGTAGTCATGATAAGCATTGAAGCACATGGATGCTTTGGGTCTATGATCTTTGAATCCTAAGAAAGACTTGCAGTTGTATGTTGATTAGCTTGGATCTATTTTAGAGGTAGTCTGTGAGGGTAGGGATAGTAATCGTTAAGCTCATTCTTTGATAGAGATGGTGTGGCTGGGTTTGAAGCTTTAGGAGATGGAGGAGTGGTGGAAGAAGTAGATGTGATATGTGAACCATTGCTAGACACGGATTTCTGATATTGATCATGCTTGAGATTAGATGAATCATTAGGATTTTCCACTTCGATTATGCCATCACCTATGAGAAATTGGATTTTATGTTTCAACTCCTTACAAGATGAATTTTTATGCTCATTGTTTTGATGATATGCATAATAGGTATGCAAAAACTTTAATCCATGTGATGTGACTTGAGGTAATGTGATGAGATCATGCTCAAGAAGTTCTTCCAATGTTGATTCATAAGATTGTCCCAAAGGAGTGAAGTCCCTCTTGCGTTTAACCCAATTTTTTTCTTTCTTGAGGTTACTAACCCCTTTGGAGGGAGACTTCATGGTATTTTTAGCATCTTTTAGGGCTTTGGAGCCACTCTCTTGATCAAAGATAGGATGGTTATGAAGTTGTTCTTGATCAAACATGGGTTTGTTATGCTTAGATGCCTCTTTATTTGAAGAAAAGGGAAGTATGGATGAATCATGATCATAGAGAAAAGGAAAGATCGATCTTAATAAGGACTTATTGGATGGTGTGTCATTTTTCCCCTTTAATTATTGGATTTTAGATTTCAAAGTTTGAATCTATTTTGATATAGCTGCCATAAGAATCTCTTCTTTCTCATTATTAGGACCATAAGGTTTAGCCCATTTTCTTTTAGACATTGTAAGATTGTCTTGATGCGCTTTCTTAGAAGATTGAAGACAAGGTATGATGAATCAATTGATTGCCTGACAGGTGCTAAAGTGATATCTAAAGTGTTGACTAAGTCCAAGACCAAAAGACAAAAGAGATAATGTCCAACTGAGAGAGAGATAGCAATGACTCTGATCTTGATTCAAGGTTAACGAACTTACTCTCGCAACTAAGGATAAGGACAGCGCAGACAAAGAATATTAAATCAAAATAGATAATGGGTCACTTGGACTAGCACAATGAAATCAGACCTCGAGACAAGAAAGAGTCACAATGTCAACATATTGCAGTCAAAGACAACTAGTAGTAACATTGTGAAAGCATAGATTTAAGAAAATCCACATAGAACCAGCGTGACAAAAGATAGAATCAGACTGAAATTTGACTAATTTTCAGAATTTTGACACGAGATACAGAGATCTCGTACGAGCATGTATAGTTTAACACCTAAAAAGTGTAGTTTTTGAATCATTGATCATTTTGTTATTTATTTTGGTGTTTGTTTTGATGGTTCACTCAAGCCAGAAACATCATAAATATATTATATAAATAAGCACAACAATCAAACCCTATGCCTAGCTAGAATGGATAATACGTGTTTGAATCCTCTTACAATAAAATACCACTTTCAAGTTGGACAGTTAGAATCTGAGTAGCACTAGCTCCCCTCCATGACACACACTTCTCGGGCCTACCAAGCTTCAAATTTCTCAAGATCTGAGGATCCTAATAAGTTTACTATCTCAACAAGAGGGGTACATGAGAGGTTTTTTAGGCATGCACATCTCACAATGCCCGTATCAACAAGTGGAAAGGATTTTGGCCACTAATCTAAAAAGGTGTTTAGTAAGGATCTTTGTTTAAGTGTATCATCTATGATCATGCAAGCACAATTGAGGATGCTAACTCCATAAAGCACCTTAGCACCAACACTCATGATACATGATTGAGACCTACAGGCCCTAATATGTGTTAGGAGAGAGTCGAGTATAAGCTCAAATTCCACTTATCTTCCAAGGCTTTGGTCTCGAGGAAGTGATTGATTATAGTGAGTTAGAGTATCTTGGCGTTAACTCATTCTCACTTAGCTCATTCTCCAAGGGTGAGTACTTTTTTCCCACTTGGACATGCCCTCTAAAGTTGAAGATCTCAAACGAAAAAAGACAACAATATTTTTGGATTTCTAATCATCCCTAGAAGGGTGAGAGCATAACCTCTTGACACTATTTCCATTCTTAAAACACCAAACAGAAGTTCATTTTAAAATGTCTTGCATGTGGGTTCCTAGTTAATAAAAATAAGAAAAAACACAAAAGTTTGGTTGATTTGTGAACACGGCAACCTACAAGACAATTCATCAGTATTTTTTTTTATGTTTTTGGCTCTCTGTCAACGTCCTGCAAACCACTGTTAAGCTGCAAAAATAGAAAAATAAAAAACAAAGACAACTGTGAGCGTTAGAGAATCAATAAAATCTTGTTATTTTTATCAATTTAAAATTTAAAAAAAAACACATGCAATCTAAAAAGAAAAGCATGCAACCTACACAAATGACATGCAATCTAAAAAGAAAAACATGCAACCTCATAAATGACATGCAAGATGAAAAGCAAAACATGCAATCTACATAAATGACATGCAAGCTAAAAAGAAAAATATGCAACCTACAGAAATGACATGCAAGCCAAAAAAAAAAATATGCAATCTACATAAATGAAATGCAAACTAAAAAGAAAAACATGCAACCTACAGAAATGACATACAAGCTAAAAAGCAAAACATGCATCCTATAGAAATGGCATGCAAGCTAAAAAGAAAAAAATGCAATCGACAAAAATGGCATGCAAGTTAAAAATCAAAACATGCAACCTACAGAAATGACATGCAAGCTAAAAATCAAAATATGAAATCTACATACATGACATGCAAGCTAAAAAGAAAAATATGAAACCTACAGAAATGACATGCAAGCTAAAAAGCAAACATTCAACCTACAGAAATGACATGCAATCTAAAAATCAAAACATGAAATCTACAAAAATGACATGCAAGCTAAAAAGTAAAACATGCATCCTACAAAAATGACATGCAAGCTAAAAAGCAAAACATGCAATCTACAAAAATGACATGCAAGCTAAAAAGTAAAACATGCAATCTACAGAAATGACATGCAAGCTATAAAGAAAAATATGCAATCTACAGAAATGATATGCAAGCTAAAAATGATTAAACATGCATCCTATAGAAATGACATTGCAAGCTAAAAATGATTAAATGCACTAAAGAAAGAATGCAAATGTGTTAGAAAAGTGATAGCATAGAGCTGGAATGCGCTGAAATAGAACTCAAAGGTGTTGAGAGAATAATAGACAGAAGATAGAAGGAATTTTTGAACTTGCTCCATGCTAAAACAAAGATGAAATGCCTTGTTTTACCTACAAAATTAGAGTAAAAACATAATCCCAAAATTTTCAAAACTAATTCAAATGTGACGACAGAAATGGATGTTCTGCCCCATAGTGGGCACCAAAAATGTGCATGTGAATCATGGTAAAGTACCTGGAAGCTGCAAACACACACTTCAATGAATCATTATGTGGTTAGCCTATCAAACATGGAATCAAGTAAACAACACAAGCTAAACTAACTGAAACTAACTCATTGCCTTCTAGTAGGCGGGATTATGAGTTTGCTCGCAGGTCATCGCAAAACTCAGTGACTCGACCTGTTCTAAACAAAGGATTTTAAAGCTATTTGCAAATGATCTAAATGATTTAAGCTAAATGATAATGCAATATTATTGTTAATCCAAGCTAATTAAGAGTATATTTTAAGTACCAAATGAAATGTATTGATAGATTTCAAGACCCAAAATCAAATGTGCTCTAATTATGAAGTTTGCATGCTTTGAAGTAAACTAGAACAATTAAAAAAATCTAAGCAATTGAAAGCTAAGAATGCTTGAATGCAAAACAATGTAATAACGATAATCAAAATCTAGGTCCTTTATGAAGAAAAAGAGGTTCTCTTTTATAGAAATCTCTCTCAAATCGACGGTCGAGATTGAAAATCAAAGAGTGGACAAGATTTTATCTAAGGAAGCACAATCCACGTGCAAAGAAGATGATTCGTCAAGAGAGTCAGTTGACTGAACTGACTAATCTGTTATTTTAGAAACTTCTAAAATTAGTTTTCAGTTAACAGATTTGTTTCCAAAATGAGAAAAAGATAAGAATAAGTTAACTGAATAAAATAGATTTTTTTCCAATTCAAGAATCAGTTAAGTGAAATTGATGACATCATATGTATTTTTAAAGATTTAAATGGTTTTAAATGCACATTTTGTTTTTATTTAGTTAATTTAATTCATTTTTAGATTTTATTGACAATTTAGCAATTTATTTAATTAATATATTAGAATATCAATTAAATAATTAACTTAAGGTTTATTTTCCAATGTAATGTATTTTTAGGAATTAACTAATTAATCAAGTATGATGATTAATTAGGACCTAGGATTTAGGTCAGATCAGCTTGAATTTGATAAATTGTCAGTTTGGTTTAGAACTTATAATAATCAAGATTAGGGTTTCTTGATAAACAATTGAGATTAGCAGTCTAGGGTTTAGATGACCATTTTTAGGTCAATACAACAAGAAGTGACACCTATTCGTGCATGTACAAGCAATGAGATTGCAATGCCATTTCCATATATATTTATTCTTTTCATGATGTAGTCGATGAGAAATGATTTACTTGTGCATGTTGTCCCTTGAATTATCATTCGCAAGGGTATTTTTTGGCATACATTTGTATGGTGTTGAAGTATAATATTCAATGCAATAGGTTGTTTGTGTGCTAGCTGGGAAAAAATTCTATCTGCAACTTCTAATTGGTGGATAACTCCTCAGTAGAGGACTTTTCTTGTTGATATAAATTGGATAGGAATGTTATGCAATTCTTCTTGGATAGTATTTGTGTTCCATGAATATTTTATATCAAAGACTCTCCTACCTAACAATTACAACTCACTTTTTATAATATTATTTGTGGCACCCATTTGGGAGAGGTGAACTCATTCATAGAAACCTACATCAAGGGAATTTTGGTAATTGTTATCATCATTTTCATCTTCATTTTTTAGTTTGTATGTTCTTTGTAAGACTATCAATGTACCAACGTGTATAATTCATTGTTTTGAATAATTTCCAGTTTGTTATTATTTCATCTTTTGTGATTCCAATGTCTGCAGGTATGTCACATAAATTTTTATATAAAAGTAGTTCACTCCAACAAAATATTTCAAAATCACCGATATCTTCATCTAGAGGGTGTGTAAATTGAGGATGCATAGCCACATTTGTATTCTTTTCTCTCTTTTTTCCATTTCCCCTTCTTTTTTTGAGTACTATAAGAATATATTTGTACTAACTTTATCAAAGAAACAATCTCCATATCAAATGGTTGGTCCATGTATTGGTGTATATAACTTGTTGAAAGTTCATTCTCATTTTTTGATTGATATGTTGCAACATCTTCCTGCCAACATTTAGTGATATGAAAACACAGGTAATGCTAACTAGTGGCATTTTCTACTGCATATGATAGGTTTCTTGTGCTTTAATATCATGATCTATAATAATATCCATCATAAACTTTTGATATGCTAATAATACCTTATCTTCAAGTTTACTTCGATCTACAATCTTCTTCAAGATTCTAGTACATGTTTTAGACCTCTTTTCTTCTTTGGAAGCATATTTAGAAATATATTGGAGGATAACCTTTTCGGAAGTTACGGGATGACAATCAAAATTTTCTCTCTATATTACAAGCATGTTGTGGTTGTGAATATTTAATCAATTGTCATTTCTTGTAGGTCTAAAAGATGTATTGTGGTTGTCATCGAGTGTTAATGGAGAGCCTTGTTGTGTAGGCCAAGGAGATTTATAATTTTATTCTAATGTTTTCCCTTTTTCTAAGGAATGTATATTTTTATGTGTCTCTGAACAATATTAACCAATGCCTCGTAATTAGATGCAAAGTCCACAGACAAAATATGTGGAGTGTCATTTATGTATGTATCATCCAGTAGAGAACTATTTACTTCATTTTCTCATTGTTCGTCACTACGAGGGTTCCAAGAAGAGACATATTTGCAAATAATGCTTTAGCTATTTGGACATCATTGTTATTCGACTAGTCAAGTGAATCTATTTTGGGTGCACCAAGAAGCCACAACAAATCATGGATGTATGGCGATCCACAGTGTTGTCATTCATTTATATACAAATAGTCAATTACCTGCAAAATCTTTTGGATAACCTCTTCTCAAAATATTATAAATCTTAGGTGCAAGTAGAGAGAAGTTATGTGTAGTTTCTCAATGACATTATTTATAAATTATTTTCTTGAGAAATGTATATTCTATTTGTCAATGTACAATATTAATTTATGCAGATCAGGTCATCGTGTATTAGTAGAGCTTAATGTGAAAAAATAATTGGAGTCCCAATTTATTGTATCATACAAGTAAACTCTTTGTGACACTTATTCTAATATGCTCAAATACCCTTCAATGATGTTCCAAAGCGCATGAGTTGATTCGGCAATTGATCATCGGGAGTGTTTTGCAATCGGTCTTGAAGGGATTACAAAGTGATTGGAACAACCTTCTACAAGTTTGTTTTGATAAAGCTACAAATGACTGTTGACAGCGATGTCTCATAATTAAATTATATATTAAATACCAAAATCTAAGATGTTTTCCAAATCTTTGATAATGATATCTCATTAAATCCAAAGCATATTCATGTAAATAGACATGTTTAGGGCATGGTTGAAGGATAAAAGTAATACCAAATAGGAGCAAGGTAGGGAAAGCCATGCTAAGAAATCCTTCAATATTGTATTCATTTATTGGAGGAGCATTTATTTTAGGCCAAGGAATGATATTATTTTTATTAGCGTCAATTTTCAAGAATTTTTAAATGACGTCTAAATTCACGAGGCTCATCAAGCAGTTTGGGAACAAAGGATGATGAATGGTGTAGATCACTTTCATTTCCTAATTCAGAGCTCTGGTCTACTTTTAGAATGGCTATTTCAATTGTATTGTCTTTAAGAGTGTGCAATAACTTTGAAATGTTAGTGTTGGTTTCTGGTAGCAAGTTAACAACATCAACATCTATAGCAACACCACTATAGTATTGATCAAAATAATTTTTTTAATTCAAGGTACCCATAACATGGTACTTGTTTACATAAATATCATAAGTTTTCCCTTGTGTATTTGATCTACGAATAATAGGAACTTCAAGATCTTGCAATCTGCATTGCAAAACATGCACAATATTTGAGATATCTTAAGGGAGACTTATTGTGTGCCCATTGTATTTGTAATTTCCCTCTTATGCATGAGCTACTTGTAAAACTAGAGAAATCCTAGCTATAATAATCTCTTATACTTGAGTTAATTTTTTAAGTACAATGCATTGACCATGTGGGTCCATGTTATTCACCAAAGAGAAGTGGTGCACCCCTTTTTCAGCAAAGCAATACACACATATGATTTGTAACTTCTTTAATCATATGTGCATACCAACGTATCATTCTTTGTAAATAATATGTGTGTGTAGGTCTAACAATGCATCTATGTGTTTCCTAAAATATTTCAACGAGTCTATATACTGTAGCAAAGAGAAAGTTGTTGATGTCGAATCATTCTATGGTTCAATTTGTGGTATTGGCTGATTGAACAAGGGTTGATAAAGTTGAGACTACTGCATGTTGTTAGGTATTTCAAAATGGAAAGAGGGATACCTGAATGAAACCAACCATTGTCATTGTTATCCTTGGGAAACACAGAGCACTGTTGGATCAAACCAGATTTTGCAGTTGGTGATCGGCCTAGTTCTAACGTTGTCAAAGAAGAAGCCACCATTTTCTAGTTTAAGCATTGTGCACTCAAGTTTTTTGAGATTTATTTTGTATGTTGACTATAATATTGATGATTTCTTTCTTTCTGTTTGGCTCTCCTAAGATCAAAATCACCTAAATCATCCTAGAAGGATGTTTGAAAGATATTTCAAAGCAAGAGTATATTAGAGAAGATATATAAGGGAAACATATGTTTGTCAACTCTTTTTTTTGTGTCTATATGAAGAAGCATAGACATATCCATAGATATATTAATATTTTTATAAAGATATATGTGTTTATGTTGATATATACATTGTTTCTATCTTTGTATATATTTATGTATACTGAACGCATTTTTCAAAGATTGGGTTAATTATATGTCTATAGATGTATAGTTGTGTATATTTGTATCTATATATATAGACACATACACACACACACACACATGTATATATACACAAACATAGATACACATGCAGATATGTGCATTTTGATACATAGATAGAGACATAGATATATATATATATACATTGATATATACAAAGGATGAAAGGCATAAAAACATAGAGACATACAGATAAAATAAGTTTGGAACCCACCATCAGATTGGATACAAACATTTCATTTAAGGCTTATAGAAATGTGTTCAATGATGGGTTTTTTCCCAGTGCTTCACAACAGGAAATATCAAACAACTGAAAAAATATGTTTTTCATTGTGTTTTTCTTGTCAAATATGACACGTGTTTTGTTGTGTTGCAGTGGTGAAGGGGTTTTTGGATTTTAGTATTGTGAACACGTATTTTATTGGAATTTTGTATTTAATGAATTCCAATGTTGTGTAATTCATCTCAAGCTATCATGGCAAGCATTTTTTGGGTTCTTGGTTTTCATTTATGGTATTTGCAAATAGTTTCCTTCGTTGTCTCTACTGGTTTTTGTGTGTATTTAGAAGGAACAATTACAAGGCTAAGTTTGTGTTGGATGTTGGTAGTCAACAAAGTTGCAAGTCAAGGTAATTGTGAAGTGTTTAAATTTGACTTAAAAACTCTTTCGCTTCAAATGTATTATTTTCTATTTTTTGAAAGTACACACACACATACATGCATACATACATACATACATACATACATACATACATATATGTGTGTGTGTGTGTGTGAATGTATGTATGTATGTATGTATACATATATATATACATAAATAAAGATAGATACACATACACATACACATATGTGCATTCTTATACATAAGTAGAGGCACAAAGATATATATATACACCCACACACACACACACACACATATGCACAAAGAGTGAAGGCATAAAAAGATAGAGTCATATAGATAGGATAAGTTTGGAACTCACCATCACATTGGATATATATATTTTATATATGGGCTTTGCTCACTTGGAAACTGTCAGCCATCCAAAAAATGTGCTTAGCGGTGGGTTTCCCTGCTTCCCGATGATGGAAATTTTCAGGCTTGGGGAAAAGATGTTTGTTGTCATTTTTTTCCTCCTCATCAATAACACATGTTCTGATATGTTTCATTGGTGGAGTTGTTTCCTTTTATTATAAAGAACAACCAGTTGATTGATACTCTACATTGAATGAGTTTCAATTATTTTACTCCATCTTGGAAAATAAGAACAAGTATTACATATTTCATTTGGAGGGAGTTTTTTTAATAGTACAATTGATTTATTTTTTTAGGGTGGAGATGTGTGGAGTATTCATTTAGAAAGTTTGAGCAAAAAATGTTTAGTGAGAGTTGAGGAAATAATAACCAACAAGAAAAATTCCAATACTTGTTCTTGTCTTCATTTTTTTTTACCTTGTGTAGGCATGCATGCCTCAAATTGACTTAAATATTTGCATTACAGGCCACAAAATTGTTAGCCATCTAGAAAAGATGTTTGCCAATGAGTTCTTCCCATTGAATAGTGACGCATGTGAAGCTAGCTATATGTATGCAAATGTATGTGAATTCATATATTTTGTATAAGTTATATCCACTATCATATGGACCACTCATTAGAAATGGATATAGGCCACATGGTGCAAGAAACACAAATATATCCAAATAATTGACAACAAAAGGAAGGGAAAAGGAAATAAAGGTTGAAAGTACATGATGCTTATGTTGACCCTAAATTAAAATACATATTTGAACACATTTATGTCTATACATATGTCGATGATGCAAGGGTTTACACTCCAACTATATCCAAGAAACCTATGTGCCAGAGGCTTCCTTTGCCTTCTACACTACCTACCTACCTTGTTTCCATGGGATCAAGACATCTTAGATCTGCACTCTAATTTTGATATGTAGTTCTTGGTTTTGTTATATTTTGATGTAACTATGGGGGGGAACGCATTGTTAGAGTATTAGGCATCTCCAAATAGTTCTTCATTGTTGCCCACCCACTTGAGCAAGCCAAGAAGGCCCTATAGCAAGTAATTCAAATAGTTGACATGTTTTCCATACAGTTATGGTTGCAAAACAAGTTCTCAACTTTCCTTTTCATATGAACATTTTATAATCCTCTACTCTAATTTTTATTGTATTAGTTTCCCTTTTAAGTTGCTATGAGTTTTTTAACAATATTTTTTTGTATTTGTTGAGAAAATTTTATTTCTTGAAACTAAATTGTTTATTTTCTTCCAAAAATAAATAAGCATGGTTTAGTTATGAAAATATTTGTAGACATCACTAACAAAATCCATATATAACTTAAAACAATCCTAGTTGCAAGCATAATTATACATTTTTCCAACATACAATATAAGAGATGTAATAGACCACAAAAAACTTGTAGCAACAGGTTATATAAAAAAATGCTCGAACAAATCAGATCACAAACATTATAAATATCAAAGCTTTGTAAAAACTGGAACATAGTATCACGGGTATAAAAGTAACCCCAAAAATAGGAATGTACATATATTTTTATATAATAGCAACACAATTTGCACCTAATTTTCAAGAACACCATGTGTAAGCATTATTATATATGATTCCACTATAGAGAAGGACAGATATAAGAAAAGATATTAAACTTAGTTCTAGTGGTTGTTTGCTTATAATTTTCTCACACAAAACTTGTAGCAAGAGGTTATATAAAAACTCATCCAACAAATGAAATCACAAACATAATAAATATAAAAGCTATGTAAAAACTAGAATGTTGTATCACAGATATAAAAGTAACTAGGAAAAAAGAAATGCACACATTATTTTATATAGCAGTCACACAATTTCCACCTAATTTTCAAGAATATATGTGTAAACACATGAATACCATGTGTAAGCATTATTATATATGATCTTAGCATACAGAAGAATAGATATAAAAAAAAATATAATTTGCACTTATTTTTCAAGAATACAATGTTTAAGCATTTCTATACATGATTTCAACACATAGTAGGATAGATATAAAAAAGCATATAAAACTTAGTCATGGTGGTTGTTTGTTAACTATTCCCTCAGAGTGCAGATGCTAAGAATGGAAGGTCACAAACAAGCTTGTTAAGAGTAGTATTGAAAACACCATGCACAAGACCTCAAAAGAGGAAGGAATATGACCACTGTTATGAAACTAGTTCCTATCTTGGTTTCTAAGCTTCTGCACTCGTAGGAAATTGTAGAAGCATCCACAATTAATCAACATATATTTCCTTTGAGTGTTGAATATGATCACAGTAGTGTTTCACTTTCAAATTAACATATAAATGAACTTTTCTATTTATGTAGAAACACAAGACATACATACATATTTACAAAGAGAAGTAACAATATCTTTCTATTAACCAAGGACAACAATTTAAATATATACTTATATATGGAAACAAAATTCTTCACATCAAACATTAAAAAAATAAGTTGAAACCATAACTATATATATTTGCAGTATACATAACTATAGATATATTGTAAACCACGGAACTTGCATCCCTAACTAAGTTATGTTTATAAATGATATAAAAACAACAACTAACGACCAATCTATATGTTTTTCTTCAAACTAACATCAAACACCCAAACATCATATAGAAATGAAGCAATGTAAAAGAAATAATCTAACTTGCAAATCTAACTAAGTTATGTTTATAAACAATATTAAAAAAATAGCTAATAACCAGTCTATATGTTTATTTTCAAACTAATGTGAAACAACCAAATGTCATATGGAAATGAAGCTACATAGAAGCAACAATCTGAGCAATCTTTTCAAGCAAAATCTTGAGCTCAATGTCAAATTCAATTTTGGAGATTTTGTTGATGGTTGCTTTTAACTTGCTTTGTGAATTGTACATTTTAGTAGTTATAATGAGGGTAAACACATATTAAGTACAAATGATACCTTTTAAGCTAGTATTAGGTTTTTTGTCTGAATCACTCTTGTATTTTAGCATTTCAAGCTCTTTTATAGACATCTACAGGAAACCCACAACAACCTCATCAAAAGCAATAGCCCACAGATTGTTTGTGTGATCTTGAAGTTTGAATTGTATAAAATATCTATAGTTGCATTTTGTTAGTTGTACCTCACATCTGGGACAAAACCAAATATTGCCAGGTTTTGGTCACATTTTTTTAAAATTCCTTATCATTGATTTGTAAAGGACAAGATGGATAAGAGAATGATTCATTTTTAATGAATTTGAAAAAATCTCTAATTATGGTTTGAATTGTCTCTGACATCACACTCATATGTTCAAGCATAGAAACAATAGTCATTCTACTATATGGTGTGTTAAGTTTACTAGGATTTGAAGATGATACATTACATCGAAAGGGATTTCACCTCTTGACCTAAGGGCATCTACTTTAGGAGTGGAAATATTTATATTCAAGATGGTTGTTGTTGTTGTATTAATTATTTTGCCATTGAATTAACTAGCATGTGCATTTCTAAAAACAACCACCACAAATATTTTTTAGGCATATAATATTTCCAATTCTTCACCCATTCTTTCCCACAGTGCTCCCCACAAGATGACATCAATAGAAACACAAGACATGTCATTTATTTTCATGATTCTCTAGTTGACCTCACTACCAACTTTTTTGCAAATACCAAAATCTCTTTAACAACAAAAACAATACCAATTACATCAACTAAAGTATTGTTACTGTTACCTATTTTTTTCACGTATGGCTCAAAGCAAAAAGAGCTGATTGCATTTGACAAGATAAGAAATGAAGAATCTAGCACCCATCTTCAAGAGATGGACACATATCTGATATATATCAATGGCAAAGAATAAATGTAGAAACCAAAAGAGAGACAATTATTTTTCTAATACATTTTCTCCATGTGTAGGTATAGGTTCATTCATTGAAGATTAAAAGACAAAGATGTTAAATTGTCAAAGGGACATGAGAGCATGTCATGAAACCTTTCAGTTTAGGAGGACATTAGCTTGGAGAAGTTGAAGATAAGTTATGAATTGTAAAAGGGACATTATATTTTTTAGTGAAACCTTTTAGTTTGGTGCAAGAAGATAAGAGAGTCGTGGTTTCATGGTATCAGGGTAAAATTCACCATTTTTTTTGTTCTTCCAAACAATCAGAGCAGAGAGCGTTGTCGCATGTAGGTACAGTCATAGCGGTAGGTCAAAACTCCATGAGGGGGATTTATCCCACATTAGCCCTACTAAGTTCTCATTCAATGTTTTTATATGCAGGCTATCACTTAGTTAGTAATCAAAAGAAAGTACTTTTGGTTTACTAATGTGTGTGGAGGAGTTCAGATAATGACATGGACGAGATAGCAAAGAATGTTTTATGGGTTGTAGAGACTTGGTGTGGCATTTGGATGATGACATGGCAGATCAAAAGTGAGCTGGTGAGTGACAGTTAGTTGCAAGGTCACGAGGTGAACTGGTGATCAGTGAAAAATGGCACGAGTTGGTGAATGATGGTTAGTCGTGAGGTAAACTGGCAATCAGTAAAAAATATCAAGAGCTAGAGAGTAACAGTTAGTCGCGAGGTCACGATTTAAAATGGTGGTCAGTAAAAAATGCCACAAGCTAGAGAGTGGTAGATAGTTGTGAGTTCACGAGGTCAAATTGCAGTTAAGAAATCTTGCTGCAATTTTGTGAGTAATGGTTTTCGTTGGGTCGTGGTGGTTAAAGATAGTTAGTAGATAAAATGGAGAGCTCAAGATAGTAGTTTGTCATCAGATTGTGAGATAGGCTAGTAGCTAGAGATAATAATGGTGAGCTAGCAATGACTATTATCACAAGGTCACGAGGTTATGAGTGGTTAAGTCCAGTTAGGAAGAGAGTTAGCAATAAATTTCCACGTATCTAAAGGTATGACTTTTTCACTGGCTCACAGGATGAAAAGGAATAGTGATATTGAATTAGGTGTATGAAGGTTCATATGCGAAGATGATAAAGGTTAATTATTTGGGTTGTCGCTAGCTCTTAGGTTTTCAAAGCGGTTTGTTCTTAGTTGGAGAGCTAGCAAGAGACTGCCACCTATCTAGAATGTTAAGTTAAACAATTTTTTCTAGCTCACGACTGTTATTAAAGGTAGCATGAAATATTGGAGAGTTAGAGACGAGTGTTTTTCATCGGGTCGCAAGGATAAATGAACCATTAGTAATAGGTAAGTCCATAGGAGTTCATCATGATTATGTTTGTATCCAAGGATGCATTTTCATTTCTTTCATTAGTGATGGGGTGATTGAGTAGTTGAGACCTATTTTTTAGCATTTTGAGTTCAGATATGCTCCAGTTCACCCTCCAGTTGATGAATATAGTTCATAGGGATTTTCTCCAGTTCATGGATCATTTTTTACTTTAGTTAGTGTTCCTCTCCAATTACACGTCACTTGGGAACTTTCTTAAGGTAATTAGATTGTAGTGACTACTAGTTATAGCTCATATTTTTAGGGATTTTTGCTTTGCATTTGACCCCATATGTTGTTTATAGATTTGGAGGAGGAAGAGTTGTGTTATCAATTCATGCAGGATTTCGGGAGTTATCTTCAGTTCTTCATTAGTTTACCTTGCAGTTCAGTTTCCAGTTGATGTATACATGGATATAAGACCAGTTGAGGAGTATTTTGAGGGTGTTAACTACCTGAGTTTGGTTATTTCACCTCTCTTTTGACTACAATTTGACTTATGTTAGAACCTTGTAGGGTTTGGAGGTCTATATCTTCTTGTTTTGATATCATTTTTAGAGGTTCTTATTTTTGCCTTTTTTGCACATAGCAAAAAATTGAGCATGATTATATTGATCATTTTTCATGATTTGTAGTAGAGTTTCCATCATTACTGAATAAACACTACAAGTTTCCTTCTCAATTTTATTGCATTGAATTATTGATTGTAGGTATTTGGTAAGATATTGTGTTAACTCCTTTATTTTATCAAGATTTTTTCAGTGTTAGATGCAAGATTTGGGTAACTCATATGCAGGTTTGTGATTATGTCTACCATTTGTACATTGGAAATTGAGAAAACATCATTGTTTTCCTTTCAAGGTGTCGAATATTGACCCCTATCATAAGAATTTTTTTTGCATATAGTATCTAATTGAGTTTGTGAGAAACTTTGTGTATTTAGGAAGTGATTTTGTGAGGATTTCCCATTGTATGTCATATTGGTATTCATTTGACCTACATCACCTATTAGTTTATAAGATTTTCATTTCACAAGCAATATTTCTTCCCCTTTTCTCATCAAATCATCAAAGTTTTAAGTGAATATCAATAAGAAACCGACCTTGTAATCCTAGAGATTCAGTCTCAAGAACTTCCCACCTTTGAGATTGTTTCCATGTTATGGCAGGATATCTAGATTTCACATCTTGCTATAGGTGCAAACCCTAATCCCTAATAGTTACTATTGTTAATTATTTCATTTAGAGGCATCAACGAAAGGGTTTTGGTTGTTTCAGGTATAGCAGGATCACATTGCTTTAGTATTGACTTTTCATCTAATGTTATCTCCAAATGGTTATTTAACTTATTAAATTTTATGTTTACTTCTTTAACAGAGCCCTTTGAGATACAATGTGATGCCCTTATGTCAACTCTACCATAATGCAATTCTTCTATATAATCAAAGAAAGTTATCCTAACTTCAATTCCTTCAACATCTATGATGTCAAATCCAAATACTTATCCTTGCATGTTTCCTCTATTGAACTAATGCATTTTTATTTTTCTTGTAACACGGTCTTTAATTGTCCATTTATTTTCGAAAGGTTTTAAGGCCTTTATAGGGATAATATTGTCTGGATTTTCAAGTTGTGTAGGAGAGAAGTGAAATCAAAATGTTAAGGCAACATTTCACTGAAGGGGAGTGCCTCATTCCAACATGTTTTGTTCTTGTTCTTGAAACATATATCTAGGTTTCCCAAGCACCACATAGGTTGTGCTTTTGATTTCTAGGTTGAATATTATTATAGCCCTATGAAAGGAGTGTTGTCAATCAGGATTGTGCCTATAGCTAAATGTGGAATCTAGCTATCTTATTGAAACATGGAAAGACTCTCAAGTATGTGGGTTTACCTGTAATGAAAGCCAATCTCCAGGATTAAAAGGATGGTTCCTTAATGGTACTCACCTAAACTAAATTTGAAGAGGACAGGGATAGAATGAATTTCTTATGAAACTGGAAGACTAAAACTAAAATGTGGTGCACTAGATAAATAAGATAACTTGCAGCTGATAAACTTCACAAAAAGCTGTAAAAGACACCAAAACATTCATATCCTTAATCAGATACATTATGCAACAATGTTTCTTATCTCAAATCTTGGTACTATCATGCCTTGAAAGGAAAACATGACTTATTTCTCAATTTTCAGCACAACAATGGAGGACATAGTCACAAACCTGCATAAAAAATATCAAATCTTTCATTTCACAATAAAAGAGTTTGTTAAAATGAATATTAATACACAACACTTAATCAAATACCCAAATTAATTCTCAACACATGAATAAATGAGAAGGAATATGTATCTCTATAAAAAAATAATGGTGAAAACCTACTACAATGTGTTCGATACAATCTACCAAAATTTGCAATGTGCAAAAAATTGGCCAAAAGAGAGAACACCAAAAAATGAGATCCAAATATAAGATATAAAATCAGAATAAGCAAGGGTCAGGTAGATGAGAAAAACTAGGAGAAAAAGGGGTCAAACTACCTCAAACATGCAATTGACCATCTCAAAACTCTCCTAGACCCAAGTTAAACTCATGTGCACCTCCATGCCAATGTCAACTACCTCATAACTGCCCCAAAATCTTCCAAAAACTCTAGGGTTAGATGTGCATAAAAATCCCACAAAACTAGGAATACAACTGCAAGAAACTGAAGCACAAGTGCAAGAAATCGAAGCACAACTGCAAGAAACCAAAGTACAACTACATGTAAGACCATGTCAACTAATATACCACTGAAAGTAAACTTAAATTGCACAAAAAGTCCTCAAAATTTTTCCTCAAATGTTGGAATAAAATGAAAACCCCCTTCTGGCCTATCAGCCCATGTGAGAAAAACAAAAAATGTCCTCCTCTACAAAAATCTGACTCCAAATCTAGAAACAATTTCCCCTCATGAAAAAATATCCTCCAATTTACATATTAAAATAATTAACAACTAGTGTCTTATAATATTGATAACTAGTTATTATTATTTACAATTTAAAATCATGCAAATAACCACCAATTTATCATATTCTATTAATGTTATTACATTTAATATTAAATAAATAGTTAACTAACACTATTTAATAAATATTAAATATCTTAAATGTGATAATACAATAATAACAAAACAATAAATATTCTATGATTTTAGTTATATTTATTAATTAGTATGATAAATTATACTTAGTAAATATAATTTAAATCACAATTATGGAAAATAATCTTCATTTAATGATATGACTTTGATGTAAAATATTTCACATAAATGAAGTGTAAAATACACTTATACCATGGAGGTTTTAGGGCATTCAACCCTAATTTTCATATCCTTTTTCATTCTCCATTTCGTTGGGTCTTTGTCATGCGTCGCCAATACCTAGGGTTCAAATGGGCCTTGAATATTAGACTTCAAGTCTTTGACAAAGGATCTTGTGGAATCCAAAGGCTTTGAAGGTCTATCTGGTGTAGATCTGATTAGTATGCTCAACCTTTCCCCCTTTTTCAGTTATGTACCTTGTGTTTGAGTCTTTGAAAACAATGATTGAAATACATTTCAAACTTGGTGATTGTGTTTTCTGATAGAAAAACATGTCTTCATTCTTTCATGTGGATATTATTTTCTTTATAGAAGATTGTCTCTCACAACTAAGGGTTTAATTTTGCTCTACTGGGTTGTTTTTTGCTCCTTTAGAAAAATGAAACTCTCTACGCTTATATTCTTAGAAAATAATAAATTCCTCCATGAATCCTTGTTGCATTCTCAGTGTAAACTGGGTGAGCTTGAACTTTTATTAATGCATGACCAAGAGTTGTCTCTATGCATTTAGATTTGGAGTTTTAATGTTTCTGACATGTTGTGGCTTTGTTTGTATTTCAAACTCATTTTAAAAACTCGGCCAACATAAACATGAGGGTTTTTTATAAAAAAAAATTAGCTTGATGTCTATAGAAAAATTGCACCACTTTTCTGTTAAGAAAATAGCCTGGACATGATTTTAAGGCAAAAAATCTAGGTACATTCTAGCATTCCTTGAATACCTTTTACACTCTATGAATAATCTTCTCAGCTTTTTTCTTGTTATGCTTTCAAAATGGGGGGGGGGGCTCCTCTATTTTTTACATTATATTTTGAACTTTCTATATGTTGCAACAACCTTCGAGAGTTTCCTCTATATGCCAATTCTCAGACACTCTCCCCTAGTAACATTTACACCTTCATACTCTATGGACATTGTAACGGTATTGTGTTTAGGATCTATCAAAATATGACCATGTGGCTTCATAATATATTTAACCCCTCATTTCTCTAAACTTTTGTTACATAACTCTAGCTTGGGTTCTGCACACAAGAGAACATTTGTCTTCCCTATTGTATTTTCGTATGTTACTTCTTGATCCAAAGTCACCATTCTTTTTCATATTGTGTGACTATGTTATAACAGTATTATAAATCACTCCTCTTACTTGACAACAATCTCAATGTATTCTCTTGGTTTGATGATGAATAGCCCTTTCTTTTACTACACTGACATTTTTCTCTTACAGGGTAATATATGGAAACATTAAAATGGTGCTACATATTATAAGGCACTGTTAACAAACTCATCTTCACCATAATTTCTAATGTATTGGTGTTCCATGACATTGATAAAAAGTCACCTACACGTACTAACAATATTGTACCCCTTTTAGATCAAAAGTTGGCTTTGTATATTGCTTTGCACTGTATTTTCATTGTCTTTGTATTGAAACACTACTTTTGTAATAGAGTTTTACTTCCTCGGTATACACACTGTTATCATAGGTGGGCCATTAAATGAAATACTATGATACCAATGATCTATCAGCTATGCCTTTCATGTTAAAAAAAATAATGCCTTTGTGCATGAAATGATTGCTTTGTAATGTCTTCTAAAGGTCTGCTTCGTCATTGATATGGATATTTTTTATTGAGGACTATGGGTGTTCTAATGTTCTTAATGATATCATTTGATGTCCTTTTGTTGTGTACGATTGTCCATATAAATAATTAATCTTCCCCATCATGATAAAATCTAAGCTCATGCACTTGTTACCTTGCTCATTTGTTTATATTTTATTAGTAAAAATTCTTGGGCTTAAATATTATGTTCCTTAATAGGAGAGTCGTTTGTTGTTCATGGTTATATATTGACTTCCTATGTTGTTCTTTTATCAGTTGACTATCATTGTATTCTTTATGACACTCTTGTATCTTTATAATCCACTCATGATTTCCCTTGTTTGATAAGGTCATTTCTCCAGTGCTTTATTTTGATTCTATAAATCCTTGAATACTCATTTTCCTAAGCTTTATTTTGATTCTGTAATAGTTCATCACTGTAACCGTGCCCTCATTTCTATAGTGTATAATATGATTGATTCACTAATTTTTCAACATTAAGTGCTCTTGTCATTTAATAATTGATTCTGGAATGATATTGTATCATGTTATTTCTCTTATCTAAAATGGAATCAATTAATTTTCCTTAGCATGTTGAAAACAATGACTTTGCTCCATTTTAGAAGTGACAATAATTTGCACATTGGTTTCTCTAGTTGTTTGACATTCATGTTGTAGTTTCCAAAACTATTATGAAAATGATATGGCAATATGTTGGGGTATGTTATTGTGACACAACCTCTCACTCATGAAATTCTCTTTTAGATTTTAATTTCATGTTTGATTGTACCTAAATTGTATTGATCTCAACTCTATTGTATTGTTGTTTCTTTGCAAAATACTGTGCATTTTAGTTAAAAGCATCGTGTTTCTCTCTTCATTACCATATCAATGTTTTCATAAAATTTGATCCTCAAATTCTCAAATCATGATCTTTGTAATTTATATTGTAGATATGCACATATTTTCCCTCTTTCCCATATCATTATTTTTTGTTATAAAAAAAATTCTACTCTTTGACATTTGTATGTGAATATCTCAAATAAAACATAAACATTTTGAGAACCCTTTCACTAGTTCACTATTGAGACTTCATCTTGCATAATGCCTCATATGACTTTTTTTAACGCCTCTTGTATATTGTCATGTAACTTGACTGTCATAACTTGCATGTTTATGGCATGCTGGGCTCAACCCTTGTGGGAGCCACATTTACCCTACGTGTTATTCATCATGATGATTACATACCTATATCCTACAGACGAAACAAGCATGTTAGATAAAAAAATTGTTTTTTTTTATTATGTCCTTTATGATGCCTTTTTTTTATTACTCTACATTTCATGTCACTGAGTAATGACAACCAATTCTAGAGATAGGGTTTAGGTCTTCCATTTCTCAGTCTTTAGACACAGGAGAAATCTCAGATGCCAACTACTCTAGGATGTGACTCAGTCCACCATTACTTCAAGAAATTACAGACCTTAACCCTTTGTTTAATCTTGACTTCTATTACTTGTATTTTCTATTTTGTATTGTCTTTGAGAGCTATCCACAACTTGTGTGGAATCATTTTTGTTTCTTTGAAATGAAATAAAAGACTCAAATTACAAAGAATGTAATTGTAATATTCTTCTTTTGTAAACACTTTTTATATTAATGTAATATTCTTTCATAAATGAAATTTAAAAAAAATTATTTTTTGCATTTCTCTTTTCTTTAGTTTAAACACTCCACTAAAACTTTTATTTTAAAACAAAACAAATGTACCTTTCACCTAATTGATCAGTTACACAGCTCTGGAAATTTTAGCTAGATGAAAAATTGATAACATTTCAGGAAACCTCTCAGGGGTGTTTGCCTTCTAAAAAATTTAGACTAGCTACCTTTTTCAATCCATTGGGCACATAGTCATCACTCAAAAAAATAAAAGCTTCCTCAAACTGAAACTAAAAACACACTTGTTAGAAATTGAAACATACCAAAACTAAAACTGCAACCTAACTTAAAAGAGTTTAAGTTTATGGAACCTATCTGGTGGTACCCTAAATTTTGATAATTTAGAAGTCCCAATCCATTATCAAGAAGCATGTTTCTCCATAGCAAAAAGATCAAAGGAAGGAAGCTTTATGACACAAATAAATAGAACTAACTAATCGAAGCCTTCAGAAAATGCTGGAATTTAGACCTGCTACAAAGATGATTTTGACAGAGGATAAAGATGGTCGAATTTTAAAAATCTAAAAAAGACCCAGTTTGGGAAATCAAATTTCCTATCTCCAATAGAAATATTAGATTTTTATGAGGTGTTTTGGATTTTTGACCAAAGCCAAATCCGAAAGTTAGGTAGTTATTTTTTAGTTAGTTTATTGTTTTTTTTAAATAATTTGTAATAAGAGTTGTGTCTTTTCACCTTAAAAAGGTGTGAAAGCCACTCAAACACATATATATACATAATGTAAAATTTAAAGAGAGGGGAATACAATATAATACAATTTCACATATTTGGATAGTTTTTAATCAACAAGTATAACATGGACCT
>MU227639.1:2547668-2563747 GCA_018584345.1 Thuja plicata
CTCCCAACTCCCTCATTGCCTTGTTAAGCAACTCACCTCAACCCTCCTTTTACATCTCTCTTCCTTCATAACTCCTCTATTGTTATTTGTTGTTTACACTCATTTATTATTCCTTATTGCACAACTAACTCTCTCCTCGTCCCTCTGCGCAACTTTTCCTTGCCTTGCCCAAACGGTTTTCTATCTTCTTTCACAACCTTCTTTGCTTCTTTACATAGGGAGTTCTCTTCTCATTCTATGTAGTTTCCTTCTATTATTTGCTCAAGTTAGCTTCTCTTCCCTGCGCAGGTTGTTAGCAGGTTCTATTAAAATTTTTGTGTGCAAGATAGTTTCGCAGCCTCCTCATTATTTCACGTTCAATCTATGACCTCTTTGCTATTCTTGTTGGTCTTCTTGTCAGTTAGCACTTTATTCCATCTAGTTTTTTAACTCCTCTACCTTTCACTGCCAGCCAACACTTTTCTTCTTTAACATTTGTTTATTCATTACTAATCATTTAATCACTTTTTAAATAGTTTGTATATAACTTTTTGTTAATATATTAGATAACTCATTCAAATAATTGTTTTTTACTTTAACTATATTCGTGATTTCATATAGTTTTAATATATTTGTTCACTTGATGCATATTTAACATTAATACATCCTTTTTACAACCTTTTAATAGTCCATTTCAAGATTTGATTGTATGTTTATCTCTTTCAATCAATTATTTTAAAGTTTTAAACAAAAAATTAAAAATATATATATCTCACTCTTTCATCATTCCAACCTTGATTAACATTAAGTTAAATTTCATTTAGATTATTTAAAGGTTGCCTGTTACTGTTTCTGAGGTGATTTTGTCCAATCCTAACATTTTTCTTTTTCTTATTTTCATCATGTCAACTCTTATTCCTGAAATTAAGTTAAATAATTATAATTACCATGCTTGGAAAATACATTATCATTATCTTTCATTTCAAATATATGTTGGACATTGCTACTGATACTACTTTTCTTCCTCCCTCAACTGCTACTCAAGCAGAAAAAAGATGCTTTGAATGTTAAAATGAAGAGGCACTTGGCCTAATTGGCATTTCTTTAAATCTCGATCTATATGTTTTAATAGCTCATTATACTGAAGCACATGCAACTTGGGCTATTCTAAAAAACACTTACAATACTTCAAATGAATCTAGAAAGATTAAACTCCAAGATCAATTGGAGGATCTTAGGTATACCGACTTTAAAACTATGGATGATTTTTTGCTCAAATTTGATACTATTAGAAGTCAATTGCATGGTTTAGGAGTAACTTTATCCGACCTTCGTTTAATTCATATTTTTTTAAAGAAATGTCTTCCTAGATAGTTTCAACAATTTATTACTAATGTGCATTCTCAACTTGCTCTTCCTACTTTAGCTTGTCAATTAACCTATATTGTTTTTCAAACTTTATTGCATCAAGAGGAAGCAAAGTTGATTCAATTTGGCACTCTCAAGTCTAATGAACACGCCTTTGTCTCTAAAATTCAAATAAAACTCATTTTAGATCAAATAATCACAATAATAATAATCATAATCAACATAGTTATAATAATAATAAATTCAATTCTAGGCCTTATCATAATAATAATAAAAATAATCAAAATAGTAATCATCATAAGAATGGTTCAAATAAAAAAACCCCATTGTACCTATTGTGGGAGAGATGATCATGTGACTCAAAATTTCTTTAAAACGAAAAGTTATAAGAAACCTATGAATCAAAATAATCAAAATAATCAAAAGTCAAATTATAAGACGTCTAATGGTAATCAATCTTGTCATGCTTTTACTGTTAGTTATGAGGCTTCTAACCCCTTGGAGTGGATTATTGATAGTGGTGCATCTCAACATGTTACTTTTCATAAAGAAGTTTTTGAATCTTTGTAACCTGATACTTCTAACATTCCAATTCAATTAGCTAATAATCATAGTTGCAAAGTTCAAGGTTTTGGTGATGTTCTTGTTCCTAATGGAAAATTGTGTGATGTTCTTTATGTTCTTGATTTGAAATCTAATCTTCTATCAGTTTCTCAATTATTTGAAGATTATAAGGTTGAATTTCATAAGAATATGTGCTATGTTATTGATCCTAAATTCGATCAATTTGTTGCTAATGCCAAAATGGATCATGATAACTTGTTTAAATTTTATGAGTTTGCAACTACAAGATTCTCATTACATGCTAATGTTTATTTCAATGTACGAAATGGAAGGCTTGTCCATTTAAATTCTTATTCTATCTCCTTGATGCAAAAAAAAATATGGTTGATGGTTTACCTAATCTTATTCCTTCCAAATCTATATGCACTGGTTGCATGAGTGGTAAAATGCATAGGGAACCCTTTCGACATGATCAATCTTGGAGGGCACGTCATAAGTCGTATCTTATCCATAGTGATATTTTGGGTCCCATGGAGAATAAATCCATCCAAGGTTCAAGGTATGCACTTACTTTTGTGGATGATTTTTCTAGAAGGACTTGGATCTATTTTTTTATAGTAAAGATCAATTCCTTGATATATTTGTTGAATCTCACATTTTTGTTGAAAGACAATCTGGTTTTAAAATCAAAATTCTTAGAACTGACAATGGCACTGAATATGTTAATAATGCTTTTTATTCATACTTGAAATATTTTGGCATAAAACATGAGCTTATTGTTCCTTATACACCACAACAAAATGGGTGGCAGAAAGTAAGCATAGGACTATAGTTGATATGGATATATGTTTATTACATTCTAAGAATATGGATTATAAGTTTTGGGTTGAAGCAATGGTTTGTGCCACTTAGCTCATTAATAGGACTCCTACTAAAGCTTTAAAGGATAAAACTCATGAAGAAGCGTGGTCTAGTAGGAAGCCCAATTTGGCTAATTTAAGAGTTTTTGGATCTATTTCTTATGCTCACACACTTAAACAAAAGAGGCAAAAATTAGATGCTAAATTTTTTCCTTATATTTTTGTTGGATATGATGAAAATACTAAAGGATATAGAGTTTATAATCCAAGTATTAACAAAGTTCAATTTGCAAGAGATGTGTGTATTTCAGAAAATAGTGTTCATGATTGCTCAAAGGGTCAAGATGTTGAATTTAGTGAAAGTAAAATTATGGTTGTGGAAGACCAACCTCCTTCTCTAAACCCTACTCCTAATGAATCTATTTCTATTCCTTCTAGTGATAGTGATGATGATAACACTAACTCTACTCCTAATGATTCTTCATCTAGTGATGAGTCCATTACTTCTAAGAGAAATCCCATTTGGTTTAGAAACTTACTTTATGAAAGTGGTGATTATATTACTAGAATGTGTGGACTTAAACTTGGGAGAATAAATTATTGCAATTATGGTTTTATGTCTTCTATTATGCATACTAATGATCCTCAAAAATTTGAACAAGCTAAAATTCAACCTCATTGGCAAAAAGCCATGAAGGAAGAATGTGATACTTTACTTTCTAACAACACTTGGGATTTAGTTACTTTACCACATGGAAATAATTTGGTTTCATGCAAGTGGTTATACAAAACTAAGTTAAATGAAAATAATGAAATTAGTAATTTTAAAGCTAGACTTTTTGCTTGAGTCTTTTCTCAAATAGAAGTTTTAGATTATACTGAGACATTTGCTCTTGTTGCTAAGATGCCTACAATTAAACGTGTTCTTGATTTAGCTTCTAAAATGAATTGTCCTATTCACCAAATGGATGTTAAAAGTGATTTTCTTAATGGTGACTTACATGAGGAAATTTGTATGGCTCAACCTCCTGGTTTTATTAAAGAAGGTAATGAACATTTAGTTTACAAATTGAAGAAATCTATCTATGGTTTAAATCAGTCACCTATGGAATGGTATTCCAAAATTAATTCTTTAATTTGTGATATTAAGTTTCTATATTAAGTTTTTATGAGTGATTTAGGGATTTTACATTATTTCTTAGGAATGCAAATTTGGAAAAACCCTAAGGGTATTTTCTATCTCAAATCAAATATGCTCATGATCTTTTAGAAATATTTAAGATGAATGATGTTGTTCATGTTTTTATTCCATGTGAATTAGGAACTAAGTTAATGGTTGATATGAATACTCCTTTAGTTGATGCTACTTTGTAAATACAACTAGTAGGTAGTTTAAATTATCTAACTCTAACTAGACCTAGTATTTCTTATAGTGTTGGATTAGTTTCTAGGTTTATGTCTAAACCTCAACAAACTCATTTCAAAGTTGCTAAAAGAATTATAAGGTATATTAAAGGAAATATAGATGTTGGTTTATTTTATGATTCAAAATATGATTTTACTTTAAAAGGCTTTACTGATTGAGATATAGGTGGAGATCCCAATGATGGTAAATCTACTTGTGGGTATTCTTTTTTTGTTGGTTCAGAAACTATTTCTTGGAAAAGTAAAAAAACAAAATTCTATTTCTCTATGCTCTACTGAAGCTGAATTTAAAGGATGTACTACTGCCACTAAAGAATCCTTATGGATTAGAAGGTTACTTGAAGACTTGGGTCTACCTCAAAAAGAGCACACACCTTTGTAATGTGACAACCAAAGTGAAATTGACTTAGCAAAGAATCCAATTTTCCATGCAAGAACAAAGCACATTTATCTACAACATCATTTCATTAGAGAAACAGTTGAAGACAAACAAGTATCACTCATATATTGCAAGGGAGAAGATCAAGTTGTAGATATTTTGACAAAGCCTCTTTCTAAAGAGAAATTTCAATATCATTGTAAAAATTTGGGTTTGATTCCCATTGAAATAATCTATTCTATTCTGAACTTTTAGCATCCTGCAACAACCTTTGAGGGTTTCCTCTACATGAAATTTTTTAGACACTCTCCTCTGGTAACATGTATACCTTCATAATCTATGGCCTCTATAGTTGCATTGTGTTTATGATCTATCAAAATATGATCTCGTGGCTTCATAATTTATTTAACCCCTCATTGCTCTAAAATTTTGTTACATAACTGCATCTTGGGTTCTACAGACAAGAAAAAATCTATCTTCCCTTATGTATTTCCATATGTTACTTATTGATCCAAAGTCATTATTCATGTGCTTGTTTTTTAACTATGTTATAATGTAATATAAATCACTCCCCTTACTTGGAAACAACATCAATGTATGCTCTTGGTTTGATGATGAATAACCTTGTCTTTTACCATTATCATCATTGTTCTCTTACCTAGTAATATCTGGAAACATTAAAAGGGTGCTAAAAATTATAAGGCACTGTTGAAAAACACATCTTCATTGTAATTTCTACTATATTGGTGTTCCATGACATTGATAAAAAGTCACATACACGTATTGATAATATTGTACCCTTTTTAGATCAAAAGTTGGCTTTGTATATTGCTTTGCACTATATTTCTATTGTCTTTGTATTGAAACACTGCTTTGGTAACAAAGTTTTACTTCCTCAGTATACATATTATTATCATAGGTGGTCCATTAAATTAAATATTGTGATACCAATGATCTATCAGTTATGCCTCTCATGTTAAAACAACAATGCATTTGTTCATGAAATGATTGCTTTGTAATGTCTTCTATAGGTCTGCTTTGTCATTGATATAGATATGTTTTATTGAGTACTATGGTACATGTGATTTTATTAAAGATATTATTTTATATCCTTTTTTGTGTACACTTGTCCCTATAAATGATTAATCTACTCCATCGTGATAAAAGCTAAGCTCATACACTTGTTACCCTGCTCATTTGTGTATATTTTATCAGTAAAAAGTCTTGGGCTTAAATACTTTTGCTCTATCATAGGAGAGCCATTTGTTGTTCATGGCTATATATTGACTTCCTATGTTGTTCTTTTTCCATCTGACTATCATTGTATTCTTTATGAAACTCTTGTATCTTTAGAATCTACTCATGATTGCCCTTGTTTAACAAGGTCATTTCTCTTGTGGTTTATTTTGATTTTGAGAGCCCTTGAATGCTCATTTTCTTGTGCTTTATTTTGATTCTATAATAGTTCATCGCTTCAACTGTGCCCTCATTTCTATAGCATATAATATGATTGATTCACTACATTTACAACATTGAGCACTCTTGTCATTTACTAATTGATTTTAGAATGATTTTGTATCATGTTATTTCTCTGATCTCAAATAGAATCAATTAATTTTCCTTAACATGTTGAAAATAATGACTTTGCTCCATTTTAGAAGTGACAACAATTTTTACATTGGTTTCTCTAGTTGTTTGACAGTCATGATGTAGTTTCCCAAACTATTATGAAAATGATATGGCAATATGTTGGGGCATGTTATTGTGACACAACCTCCCACTCATGAAATTCTCTTTCTGATTTTTATTTCATGTTTGACTGTACGTGAACTATATTGGTCACATCTCTATTTTATTGTCTATTCTTTAAATCATTATTATAAAAAATTGTGCATTTCAGTTAAAAGAATCGTGTTGTTCTCTTCATTCTCATATCACTACTTTCATAACATTTGATCCTCAAATGCTCAAATCATGATCTTTGTAATTTATACTATTGATATGCAAAGATTTTCCCTCTTTCCCATATCATTATTTTGTTGTTACAAAATATTGTCTTCTCTTTGACATATGTATATGAATATCTCAAATAAAATATGAAAACTTTGAGAGCCCTTTCATTGGTTGACTATTGAGACCCCATCTTGTATAATGCCTCATACGAATATGTTTAATGTCTCTTGTATATCATCTTGTAACTTGACTATCATAACTTTCATATTTGTGGCATGTTGGGCTCAACCCTTGTGGGAGCCACATTTACCCCATGATTTGTTCATCATGATGATTACATACCTATTTCCTAAACATAAAACAAACAAGTTAGATAAACCGTTGATTTTCTGATTATGTCATTTTTGGTGCCTTTTTCTGATTACTCTAGATTGCATGTCACTAATTAATAACAGTCAATTATAGAGATCTAGGATTTAGGCCCTCCATTTCTCGGTCCTTGGACTGATGCCATCTTTATCATTTTTGCAGGTACTAGAAGACACAGGACAACTCTCAAATGCTAGCTTCTTTAGGATGTGACTCGGTCTGCCATTACCTCAGGCAATGGCAGACCTTAACCCTTTCTTTAATATTGACTTCTATTACTTGTATTTTCTCTTATGCATTGTCTTTGAGAGTTATCCATGGCTAATGTGAAACCAGGTATGTTTCTCTTAAATGAAATGAAAGACTCAAATTGCAAAGAATTTAATTGTAATATTCTGCTTTTGTAACACTTTTTTATATCAATGTAATATTCTTTCATAAATGAAACAAAAAATGATTTTTCTTTTCTACATTTCTCTTTTCTTCAGTTTAAACACTCCACTAAAACTAAAATTTTAAAACAAAGAAAATTTACCTTTCACCTAGTTGATCAGCTACCCAGCTCTATCAATTTGAGTTGGATGAAAAAATTGGTAACAAGGAGAAAAACATAAGATTCAACATTGCACATAAAATAAATATAAACATCAAACAAAAGTAATCAAACATAAAACATATAGATTGTATACTATCTTGAGCCCCAAATATTCCTACATGAATAGGCTATGAGAAACACTACGAAACCTATCTTTAATTTCTCTTAATAAAATATATTAGAGTACTTTGGTGGTACAATGCCTAATTGCATATGCATTCCATCACATGACACTATCTTGTGTCATTCAAGCTCACTCTAATCATTGGGAAGTTTTTTAAAGGACAACACTTGGAGCGTTGGAGAAGGCACGTCATCTCCAAAATTTATACAGAAAATTGCATGTGAAATTAGTTTCATATTTGCCTCAGTGTCCTACAAAGACAGGATCATGTGGCTAAAAATATTTATTACCACGATGAAACTTTTACATACATTTTTAAATCTGCGTGGATACTTTTTTTTCATCTATTCAGATATTGGCATACATGGACAGTATAGATATACATGCATTTATGTACGCAAGTGCATTAACAATTCAAGTGGTAGATAAACATGGACTTCTCCATCAGTTTGCTTATGTGCATATTCATATGTAAACTCATAATATACATACATGTATATATACAGGTAGATGCATAAACATATTAGGAATAGTATACAAATGTATTAACATTATATTTTCATATGGCAATGCATAAACATATTTTACAAAAGATCCACACATATCCATCGATGGAAGGACATATAGATGGACATATTTTTTTTGGATCAATAAATTAGAACGGATATACATTTGGGCAGTGCAACACCCAACTAAACATTAAAAATAGGTTTATTGTATTATTTACAGCAGCCTGCTACATATCATTGGTAGATTCTGGTTTAGATGACATAACATTTATTGTTCTCTACAACCAACAAATTATGTTGTGGATGGAAGGAGAAAGTGTCTAGGACAAAATAAGAGAGAGGATTAAGTTTTTATATCCTAAGTTCATAAAAAAAATTATAAAAGATAAACATAAGAATAATAAAAGAAATAACCAAAGCCTAAGATTTTACGAATTGAGTACGACATAATGTTTACGAATTCAAATTGAATGTTTCTGTTTAAATAGAAATACGTGCACGCACCCACGCGCGTGCATGTGTGTGTGTGTGTGTGTGCATATACATACATACATACATACATATATATATATATATAGATATATATATATATATATATATATATATATATATATTGGAGTTGATGAAAAACAATCAACCGTACAACTCCCAAGTATCATCTGCACACAAACACCTGTCACTGAAAGAGAGAAGCAAAAGTTATGGAGGCCAGAAACAATAGAACTGTGGAAGAGGAAACATCCTAAATTGATTCAATAATAATAAAATGCAATTGGAATTATAAAATACAAAGCGATCGATCCTTATAAAGGAGATCGAACATGAAAACGTGGAGAAACCTAGGTTGCATGAATAATTAATAAAATAATTAATTATAACATGCCTAAAGTTTAGCTTAAGTAAACTAGAGACAAAAAGGTGACTTAATAATTAAATCAATAATGATTTAATTAATAATTGAATAAGGTCTCTTAATAATTTAATTAATAAGTGAAAATACCTTTTTACTCTAACGCCCCCCCCCCCCCCCCCCCCACTTAAGATAAACTCAGGGAGAAGCTAAAAACCTAGAAACAACTAATGAAAGCAGGAAATGGTTCCTGACAACAAGCCCTGATTAAGTACCCAAGTACAAAAATCTCTATAAAGAGGAGAAAAGGAGAAAACCCCATGGGAAAAATCCCTCTCCGAAAAGAGATGAAGACTAGTGAAGGACTAAAGAAGCCTCCAAATAGAGAATGTCCCAGAAGAATAGGAACAAAGGAAGAACATGTAGAACACCTCTGAAGCATGAAGCTGCAAATACTGTCAAATAATAACTGTTGGAACCTCTACTATAATAGAACATGATCAGGTAGAGAAGACAATAAACAAAGCTTGAAGATTTTATCAATCGAAGATAAAAGGATGCCTCCAAAACATGAATGAAAGAGTGTCCATATGGTAAATAGTCTATCTCATCAAAATGCATAGGTACTCAACCACTGCATCCACCTAGTACATAGGAACAAATATTGAATACATAGATAAATCCATCAAACCAAGGAAGTATTAGAACCAACAGGAGATACCCCCCATAATGTTGAGTAGGGAGAGGCATGACAGGTACACTAATGTGGACTGCCAAGAATAATTGCATGATGAAGAACCAGGAACATAGAAAGTGTAATAGAAAGTACAAACACATATAAATGATGGTGTCATGTAAGGATTACTCTCTTGACATGCATCATGAGGCTAATGTCATGGAAGGAACACTCACTTGACAAAGGTAAAACAAACCCCTCATGACACTTTAAAATTTAGTGTGAGTACAAATAGACACAAAAAGTCCAAGATCCCAAGCATGCATGAGATGACACTTTATCCTAGTGTGTTTCAAAAAAAGAAATGTGATAGAAATAGATGTCTACAATATTCAAGAATGACATAAATTTGTAGAAACATAAATAACAACTAAAAATAAGTCATCTCATGCACTGAAAATGATCCCAGGACCTGAAACATCCAAGATATCCACCAGATTGAAAAAATACAAAAATAAATAATACTTGGAGTAAAATATGGGTGTGAGACCCATGAAATAAAATAGAGCACTAAACCATCTTTCCAACACCATGCGGAAGTCAAAAAATAGAGTCTGGATGAGCAAGATATGGCTCTCGGAGTGCAAAAAATAACCCTGATTTTGATGGGAACAAACCCCTACAAGATGGAAATATCATAAAATATAACCTTCATATTTGGATAGAACTTGGAAATACCTTTCTGATGATATAAGATAGGTCAAAATCTGATACCGTATGTGCAAGATATCGCAAAAAAAAATAGGCTGCTTAGTATGAAAAAAATGGGTAAGTTGTATGACGGGTTGGTGGCCGTCAAATTTAACCCAGATCTCAGAACTGCGACTGCTGACATCAGCAATATGGAAACCGAGGCAACATGAAAACTAAGGCTTTTTTGCCTCAAAAAGTGTGCCAAGGTCATGCATGAAAAAAAGAAGGCCCATAATTCAACTGTGTCCAAATTGGATGTGCCTTATATGAAAATAGGGATTTTTGGGCCTTCCAGATGCAGTCGTGGTGTTTGTTTTTTCCTAAAGTGCTCCAAAAAATAAATCTCCCCAAATCCACCAAAATCTGAGATAAAAACCTCTCAAAAACACAGATATGAAGAACAAGGCCAAATCTCTCATGAAGAGAACAAGGGCATGAAGATCTAGAACTCTGATACCATATTGGAGTTGATGAAAAACAATCAACCCTACAGCTCCCAAGATCACCTGCATGCAGACACCTGTCATTGAAAGAGAGAAGCAAAATCTATGTAGGTCAGAAACAACAGATCTGTGGAAGAGGAAACATCCTCAATTGATTCAATAATAATAAAATGGAATTGGAATTACAAAATACAAAGAGATCAATCCTTATAAAGGAGATCGAACACCAAAAGGTGGAGAAACCTAGGTTGCATGAATAATTAATAAAAGAATTAATTATAACATGCCTAAAGTTTAGCTTAAGTAAACTAGAGATAAAAAGGTGACTTGATAATTAAATCAATAATGATTTAATTAATAGGTGAATAAGGTGTCTTAATAATTAAATCAATAATAATTTAATTAATAAGTGAAAATACCTTTTTACTCTAACAATGTGTGTGTGTGTGTGTGCATTTGTATATGCATATGTATATGTATGTATACACACACACACACACACACACACACATACATCTATGTATATGTATACATGTGTGTGCGTGTACATACACACACACACTCACATTTCCCCATTTAAATTGACTTGGTTTTCAATTTACTGGGTTTATCTAAAATGTTTTTATTTTGGCTAGGGTTTATGCTATGGGTTTTCAATTTGCATTACATCATTTCAATTACAAAAACATGCATTAAGTATGTGTTTGTGTTTGTTTACTAAAATTCATTTTGGTTAGAATGTAATGCTTTCTTTTTTTGAAAGTGGAAATGGTGGGTTTGTTCTTAAATTTGCTTAAAAATTTTGGGTTGTAGCCACCATATTTTTTTCATATACATATATATGCATGCATACATACATACATACATACTTCTATGTATGTATATATGTATCTATATATACATACACATATATAGATACACACATACATACAAATATACATACATATATATACAAAATGTAGTAGTCGTTATAATAGCATGCATTAGTTGCCACCAATTTATTATATGATGCATTAGTAGTCATAGTTTTCCTACAACTAAGTTCTCTTCATTTTGGGTTGGGATGGTAAGCCTTTTTTGGATATCCAGTATTCATTTTTTGTACTTCTCTTACAAATTCTATGCAACCAAAACCCTTAATATCTAGATTTGCTTCTCTTGACTATCAACCTATTCTCCAAAATACCACTTTCAAAATTTGTTAAATAGGTTCGTAAATGTTATCACATTATTTCATGTCCCAGGAACATGAGATAAAAAGTTGCTAGCAAATAATGTATGACATAATAATCATTAATTCATTCAACACCATCATAGATAAAAATCCATCCAACAAATTGAATCATGAATATGATAAATATTGAAGCCTTGCAAACACTGCAATGTAGTACTGCAAGCATAAAAGTAACTAAGAAAAAAAAAACATATATAGGTTTGGACAGTAACAATTATATTTATAGCATGGGGTGGATAAGGGTTATCCTGGGCTGGATGGGTGTGGGGGAGTGATAAGTGATGATAAGGGATTGTGTTTGGTAGTGGTGTCACTCCCTTTGGGTATTCAGACTAACCACCTCACTGAGGCGATGTGAGCTTATCAGGCCTTCAATCTTGCCAAGAATTTAAATTGTTCAAAAGTATGGATTGAGGGGGATTCAAACAATATAATTATGTGTCTAAAAGTTCTATGCAGTCCCTCGTGGACCATTAGCAACTTAATATCCTCCTCTTTAGAAATTATAAAATCCTTTCATAATGTTCATATTTCCCATGGCTATCACGAAATAAACACTATGGACGATTGGTTAGCTAATGAAGGGGCTAAAGATGACTCACCACTATTGTGACATGGTGAGATAGAATTATGTAATGACGCTAATGCCATTTTAAGCCTTGATTGCACCCATGGAAAAGTGGGATTTAATGTCACTGATTCCAATGATAGAAAAAAATAGATAGTTTAATAATGATTAAAGGAGGTCGATGTTATTTAGACAGATTGGATAATTATTATCCAAGGCCTTCGCATGCTTTTTGGGTGCTTAAGGCTTTGTTCAACTTTCTTATTGCCAAATTTGGTTGTGATAAGAAAACTTTCTATCTCCAAATCATCAACCTTTATGCCATTTGTGCTATGAGTTTTATTCTGGGTAGTATGGGTGGTGATAGGAAGAAACTTGTGCCCTTGGCATGTGATGAGCAGAGGAAGAAGCCGAGGGTCTAGAATCTGTTGCAGAATGGTAATGTTACTATGTTTATGGAGAGACTCCATGGACGTAACCCATCGGTCGCAAGGATTTTCAAGAAGGAATGGCGTGTTGGGCGCTTGTATATCTATGGGAGAAATGTTACTGTTGATGAAGGGGTTATCATTGAAGTGACTAGGCTTCCCCTCAAGGGAATGAAATTTTATAGGAATCTAAAGGTTTTTGAGAATGCATTGAAAATATTCCCCAAGGAGGAGGAAAAGAAACAAAGGTTCGTTAAAATCAACAAAACTACTTCTTCCTGACTGTCATTAAGATGATTTGGAGGAGGTTTTTGTCAGCTATCATGCACTACTTCACTCTATATGGCAATTTTATGTGCATCTATAGCTACCACTTTGTTCTCCTCAATCATTTCCACTATGGGGAAAAGGTATCCTTTTATTTTTTACTTTTATAGTTCCTTGAGTGCCAGTATTGTTGATGCTAGGGCTAACCCAAATAGAAATATGACTCTCCATGAGGGCCTGATGGTGTTAATTTATTATTATTTTAAAATCCATATTTTTTAGTGACATGTTAGTAAATATGTTGACTCAGATGAGAATTTTGAGGAAGGGGTTGACAAGGATGAGGGTTCTAAAAATGAGGCTGAGCAGGAATTGGAGACCCTGGTAAAGAGGGTTAATATTGCTAAAAGGAAAGGGAAATATAATACTCGCTCCCCATCCTTGATTGTCAAGAAGAATAAGAAGACTCTGAGATCGGGGAAAAGCAAGAAGAAACACATTATTGAATAATCTAAGAGTGATTGGTCGGATGATGAGGTTGAATAAATTGGGGGTTCATATACTAAGGTCGACACTGGACTAAAGGTCTCCCCTCCAAAAAAAGAGAATTAAGCTCTCTCCCCCTAGGACTGTGAGCAAAGATAAGGGTTTCACTATGGCTCCCTCCCCTCCTCCTAACTCCCATAGGGTTGGAATTACTATCTAGGATGGTAATGATCAAAATATTGTGATAGATGATGATGGGATAACCCGAGTTGGTATGGAGGCTGTTAACAATGATAATTTGTTCTCTGGGGATGGGGTCATGTTTAGTGCCCTGGATAATTATAGCAAAGATTATCCCTTTGGTTTCCTTTAGGTGGCTAAGGATGGTGCTCAGGGATTTTACAAAATCAATAATTGGGTCTTTCAGGAGGTGAAGGAGATCAGATTTAAACAGAGTGCCTTTGTCAGCAAGATGGATTTTCTAAAAGAACTGGGAAATGATAGTAATTTCTCTAAAAATGTGAAAGATCTAACTAAAGCTATTGATAACATTGAGGCTATGGCTACGGAGTTTGATAAGAAATTTGAGGCTGTTAATGTGAGGATTTATGCTATAGAATCTTCCTTGAAGAAAATTGGAGAACAAAGATATAGGATCCTCAAATCCTTTGTTGAACATCTAAATATTTTGGTGGGGATGATGGAACAGATCAATCAGGAGAAAGTCATCACTCAAGTGGAGGAGGTGAAGGATACTAGTCCTGATGATAAAGTTGGTAGTAAGAAGAGGACTTGAGGAAGTACCAAGAAGGAGACTCTCAAGGCCAACAAGGAGACTGAAGACCTCAGGGTTGCTGCTGACATGATAACTCACTTGGAGCATGAAGCCGCTGAGGTTTTGAAACAATTTTCTTAGTGTCAGCTCTGTCATGTTCCTTTTTGTTGTTTGTTTGTTGGCCTTTGGTCGAGTTCTAATTGTCAGCTGGCTTTTTCTTTGTTCTTGCCAGCGTTTTGTCTTGTGTTTTGTAGTCACATTTTTCTCTTTTTGGACTTTAATGATCATATATTTGTAATCCTCTATATATGGGTTTCAAGTCCCTAAAACCTATTTTTCACTTAATAAAAAATAACTCTATTTATAGCTAATTTCCAAGAACAAACACAAACACAGACTTAAATGCATAATTTTGTATCCAAAATGAAGTGATGCAAATAGAAAACCCACAACATAATGTTAGCAAGTTGACTACCTAAGGATGCATGACTCATTTTGTATTGTCATCATGGAAAAAAAGTCATGTTTAGTTTCTGTCATGAAAGACAAAATGACTAAGGAAAATAGGGCAGACAGAGATACTCAGCGATCAGCACATCAGCACACATGTGAGAGATGGATTCACCTTATGCGCATATAGATATAAGTTTTATGACATGTGTACATGCTACATCCAGACACGCATAGTACAGAGCAATAGTATGGCAAAGTTATAAGCAGATCAATAAACCAGCAGTCCAGGAAACAGAGCATGGAAGCCGACTAAGTGTTTTGATCAGTGTGTGTTATTTTGTAATGTAATGGCTAAGCACCTTTGGTTATATGATTGTAATAATGTAATTATCATTATAGTAAACACGCTTGAGCCGACTTGTTCGGAAGTGTTGTATATTTTGTTTTAGGGCCGACTAGTGTTTTGTTTTGGGTCGCGCCTATTCGGATTTGAAGATATAACTATGTAATGTAAAGATATGTTACAAGTGTCGATTATTATGCAAGAGGAAGATACAGAGGGACAGTACAATGAAGTCAGTATATGATATAGCTCTTTGAGAGAGTGAGATCATTCACGCATACACGGAACTGATCAAACAACAGTGTCATCACAGCAATTCATTTTGATATAATGCATATCATCTTTCAAAAGGTTGTAGCCTTCATCTTATTGGGCAGTGAGCCATATACCTTTAACAAGGTTTTGTAAAAGACTCCTAATAGGGTCTGACCTTTAACCAGGTCATTGTACTCATATTGTAAAGACTTCTTCTAACAAGGCAAAGGAACTCTCACAAGTTCACTATACTTAGTACAATATTTGTGGGTACTAATTCCCACCGGGGTTTTCCTCTGATCAAGGTTTCCCCGTAATCATATCATGTGTTATGGGTTATTATGTTAAGCTTCATTCTATGTATGTTTGATTTATGTTTAAGTTGCTGAAAAGTAATTAATAGACAAACACTGATTCACCCCC
>MU227639.1:2563797-2580507 GCA_018584345.1 Thuja plicata
TAACAATTGGTATCAGAGCTCTGGTCCTCAGCAAATAAGTTTAACCACTTGAGGAGATCATGGACTCAGCAGAAGAAAAACATTTGAAAAAGAATCTTGAAGCAGCTCTTGAAGATCTTGATAGATCCGAAAAAGAAAATGAAGAACTCAGACTGAAAGTTGATGGCTCGCAAATGCTTATCAAGAAATTAAGAAAAGATTTGAAAGATTGTTCTACAAGTGACTTAGGGAAAATGATCAAAAAGCTCAATGAAGAGAATATGTCTCTGAAAGATAAAGTTGAAAATTTGGATGAACAACTTACAGACAACCACATTGCTATAGAAGAAAAGATCAAAGAAAGCAAACAACTAGATGATGAACTCTTGAAAGCAAACATGAAAGTTATAGAATTAGAAAACATAAAAAAGAAGTTGGAATCTGAATTAACAGAAGCAAAGGATAAGATTGATAAACTCCACAAGTTTTGATTCACTTCAATCTCAACTTAATGCACAAAAGCAGAAAGGTGACACTATTGATCTTGGATTCAATATAACACAAACTAAAGTCAATTCATTGCAAGAAAGAGAAAGACCTCATGAAGCATCTTCAGAAACAAGGAAAGTTGAAAATGTTGAAGAGATTAAAACAGATTTACCAAAAAGGGATATCAAGCAAGTTAACAGAACTTGTTATGCATGCAACAAACATGGTCATTTGGCAAGAGATTGCAAAAAGGTAAGACCTTTCAATGGTTATTGTTTCTCTTGTAATAAATTTGGTCATAGGGCTATACATTGTAGAACTCGGTCATAGTAGAATCAAAGAAGAACGAATCAAAACAATCAGAGAAATCAACCTCAAAGGAATTCGCAGAACACTACATGTCAGATATGTAACTACAATGGACACACAGCAAAGCAATGCAGCATGATGAACAAAAGCATCAGACCTCCTATCATTTGTCACACATGTGAAAATGTAGGACACATCTCAAGGTTTTGTAGATCCAAAACTCAGAAGCAAGATGAACCTAAGAAATCACTATTTGAAGAGAAAGGAGAAGTAAAGTTTGTTCAATCAAATGAAGATTCAAGCAAAATTTGGGTTGAAGTAAAGAAGGACAATGATGTTGACAAAGTAGTTGATACATCCACAATGGACACACCCTCTACTTCTTCTTGAATAGACCTTCTTGGTCTTAGGGGGAGCTATTCTAGCTCAGGACCCCTGCGCGGTTGGTATACTCACCTCTGAGTATGCACCTATGAAATCATGGTTACTAGCACACAATATTGATGTATGCATTCATGCACTGTCTAAAATGCATCAGGATCAAAGTTTCAAAATCTCTGTGTAATTTGCGTATGGTTGCAAACATTAAATGTGGTAGATTGTATAAAGGAAAGAAAGTATTCGATCTTCTTCACACTTTCATTTGAAGAGCACAGAATTTGGAGAGCATTGGAGCACTAGACATCAAGGCATGAAGGCATAACATATTTGGAAATTGAGCGAACGGATAAGAAGTTTGAAACGGAACCCTAGCAGTCGCGCCATTTTGGAATTTCATGAAACCCTACTTAAGCAAATTCCAAGTAAGTATGGTGACTCCAACTGTGTTTGATATAGCAGAGAGAAAGAGATTTGTATTCAAGAAGCATCCATTCAAATCCATACTGGAAGATGTGGAAGGGGCTTTCTCCAAAACCCCGCTAGGTGTTTTTCATGTGGAAGATATCCGCGTGTATATTTACTATAAGAAGGAAATAGTAGGTGATGTTAAAATAGCTACTCATATGGCATCCATGATGAAACCTAACTACACATTCAAATATGAGTTCACACACTTGATTGATAACCCTATCTTCGATTATTCTAATGCGCATGAGTTTGATGAGCCTGAATGGGTAAAGATTTTGTTGAGTAGAATACATGATGATCTTTACTGGATTAGAGAGATCCCTGTGTGTATCACCATAGACCTAATTCATGAAATAACTGGACTTCCCAAGACTGGACCACTCTTTCCCACTGGCAAGGATGTCAAAAAGAAGATTGAACAAGTTTGTCTATCCATAAGTGACAAGCGTGGAATGACAGTTGACCCTATCAAAGAAGATGACATAAAACTTCTGACAATGATACTTGGGTATAAGTTTCAGCAAGCAAGCAGATTGAACAATGTCTCTACAGCAACAGTCCTAGCAACTATCAGAATGGTGAAGGATAACACTCAATACAACTTATGTGAGATCTTGCGCGGTCAATTGATTGACAATATCCAAATCATCAAACATGACAAGAGCAAGACATTCAGGTTTGGATCTCTGATCATCTATTTGTATTTCCATATAGTTGGAAAGGTTGCAAACCTTTACCTAGACAGGAGAAAACCCACAATGTCTCAGATATCACTCAAGGTCACCTTAGAGAGCAGTGCAAGAGATGCCATGGATATGGATATAAAGACATTCAGGATCAAAATGCAGAATAGGTACAGATTATCTGAGAAGATAGTTGACAAATACAAGGATACCATATGTTTCATGGTAGAAACAAATTGCACTTGCATGGAGGTAGTTGAACCTAGAACCAAATGGATTCATCCTCTTGGTTATGAAGTGGAAGAACATGTGCTAGAAGGATATGCACAAGTTCTATTGTCAATGCCCAATGATCCAAATGAACCTAGATGGGGCACTTATAGAGAGAAGACCAATGAAGTGGATACTATCCTACACAGTGCTGATAATAAAAGGAAAGCTTCTAGAATTACATCTAACATACTGAAAGTTCATGGATTCACTCAAGAAGATCTTGACAAAGCCAGAGATGCCAAGATAGAAAAAGAACTTGAGAAAGATGAACAGATCCAGAAGAAGAAGAAAGTAGAGAGCACCTCTGCACCCTCTACCACCATTGACTTAGATTCATCTCCATTGTCTACACCAAGAAAGAAGACCAGAGGAAGAAAATAGGCACCTACAAATCACCCATCCTCAAGAAACACTCGGAGCAAAGCAAAGAATACTCAAGCTCCTCCTGAGGTAGGATTTAGACCTAGTCTAAATGTTTTAAGGAATAGGATATTTAATGAATGAAGATTAGATACACTTTCTAAAGTCTATGACAAGTATCAAGAAATTGATAAGACTGAGATACACTCTATGATCATATCCCATATGATCAAGTTTAAGAAAATAGTTCTTGAACTCAAGACAGTGATACTAGATCAATTGTGGAACTTGTTGGAGATAATAAAAAGACATGCAATTGAGAAAGACATGAGGATAAGAGAAGAAACATTGGATACTCTTCTTCCTATATGCTCGCATGATGAGAAGGCTATATTGTTGGATCTAGTGAAGCCTCATCTCCGAACTAAAACAAGGACCCTAAAAATTATGAACAAGGAGTATGAACAGATAGGTAAGGAGACTGAAAAAGCAGTTGCACAAGTGTTTATGGATAGACACATGTATCCACCAACGGTGCCTACAACAAAAGTTACTCCAGCTCCTCCCAAATAGGTTACAAAACCAGTGATTTAGATTGTGCCTATGACAGGTCCACAGGTCTCAACACCCACAGTAACAAAACTTTCTAATACAAAAAAGACTCCAAAGACATTATAGTAGTTGACAGTGTCAAGATATCCATGACTGCATCTGAAAAAGATATGGACAAAGTTGATAAGGCATTTGTAAGCACTGAAGAAATGTGCACTGATGATACCTCTGCACAACAAGATGAAGTTCCCATCAATGATCAAATTAAGATAAATGAAGATACTCAAGATGATACTCAAGGTGACAAGATGCCAATAAAAGAGAAACCAGTAAAGGTTGAATGCGTGGATACCATTCAAAACACTATATTCTCACCATCCACTCAACCATCTATCTCATTGTTGTCAAGGTTAACTCCTGATTCAGCAAGCTTGGATGCATGGGGAGAAGAAGACCTAATCAAGATTAGCATTCTTGCTATGGAAAAGGCAAAAGAGAAACAAGTAATGAGGAACCCTCACTTCTTGGACACAGTGAACATTTTGAATGAATTAGTGCCTACTGATCAGAAAATAGCAAAAGTCCAATTAGTTGAAGATGTGGACAACATTCTGACAAATTTCAAAACACACTTCACAAGTTTAGTAGACTCTACTACTCAAATTGCAGAAGATGAATACAAGAAGGAGAGACTGAATGAACTGGTAAAGAACTTTTCCTTAGACCTGAACTCCTTAAAGATTGGGCAATCTATATTGAAGGAATTGGCAAATAAAGGAAAGAGAGTCATAGCAAACTGTATGGACAGAGTGAAGCTCACCTCTGAGCACACCAAAAAGGTTGAAGAGGCAGAACTAATGGTGGATAGCATAAGAAAATCAGTTGAAACTTCCATGCAAGACATGAACATATGTAACAATGTCTACCAAGGGTAGTTAGACAAAATTGAGAAAGCAAAGTTAGAAATCAACAAGATAAGGGTAAGGCAAACACAGTTAAGAAATGCACTTGCGCCATCCTTAATAGTCCTCAATGAGAACATCAAACAGATTGATGCAACTTTAGTGACATATGATCAAGGTCCCTGCATGGATCTGATAAAAATGGAGAAGTTGACATATGCATTGTGCGCGCATCTACAAACAGTTGATGCTATGAAAGTATTTTGGCAGAAAGAGATCCAATCTCTTAAAACTGCGTACCCTGAAGTGTATATGGAGTAAGTATGCAATAGACTTACAAGTTTTTGTACACCTTTGTCATTAATGTCAAAGGGGGAGTAATATAGAATGTGTATATGTGGAGAAGTATATGTATATATGATGTTATACAGTCACTTTTTATGTTAAGTCATTTTGAGTAACTTGGCCACATTCTTTTGTTGCCATAAATGACAAAGGGGGAGATTGTTGGCAAGTTGACTACCTAAGGATGCATGACTCATTTTGTGTTGTCATCATGGCAACAAAGTCATGTTTATTTTTTGTCATGAAAGAAAAAATGACTAAGTAAGGAAAACAGGGCAAACAGATATACTCAGCGATCAGCACATCAGCACACGTGCGAGAGATGGATTCATCTTATGCGCATACAGATATAATTTTTATGACATGTGTACATGCTACATCCAGACATGCATAGTATGGAGCAATAGTACGGCAAAGTTACAAGCAAATCAATAGACCAGTAGTCCAGGAGACATAGCATGGAAGCCGACTAAGTGTTTGATCAGCGTGTGTTATTTTGTAATGTAATGGCTAAGCGCCTTTGGTTATATGATTGTAATAATGTAATTAGAATTGTAGTAAACACACTTGAGCTGACTTGTTTGGAAGCGTTGTATATTTTGTTTTAGGGTCGACAAGTGTTTTGTTTTGGGTCGCGCCTATTCAGATTTGAAGATATAAGTATGTAATGTAAAGATATGTTACAAGTGTCGATTATTATGCAAGAGGAAGATACAAAGGGACAGTACAATGAAGTTAGTATATGATATAGCTCTTTGAGACAGTAAGAGCATTCGCGCATACACGGAACTGATCAGACAACAGTGTCATCACATCAGTTCATTTTGATATAGTGCATATCATCTTTCAGAAGGTTGTAGCCTTCATCTTATTAGGCAGTGAGCCTAGGCAATGAGACATATACCTTTAACAGGGTTTTGTAAAAGACTCCTAATAGGGTCCAACCTTTAACAGGCCATTGTACTCATATTGTAAAGACTGCTTCTAACAGGGCAAAGGAACTCTCACAAGTTCATTATACTTAGTACAATATTTGTGGGTACTAATTCCCACCGGGGTTTTCCTCTGATCAAGGTTTCCCCATAATCATATCATGTGTTATGAGTTGTTATATTAAGCTTCATTCTATGTATATTTGATTTATGTTTAAGTTGCTGAAAAGTAATTAATAGACAAACACTAATTCACCCCCCCCCTCCCCTCTCAGTGTTTCTAACACATAAACCCTACTAAAAGATAAAACATTCAATAAAATTTAATTTTTATGGAGATATAACAAACCCATGCAACACATCATAAACCCTACTGAAATTTTAAAAAAGTGAACAAATTTACAACAACCCCATCATTTGCACTTTCAAAAATAAAAAAAGCATTACATTCGAACCAAAAGGATATTTAGTAAACAAACATAAATGCAGACTTAAATGCATGTTTCTATAATCGAAATGTTGTAATGCAAATCGAAAACCCAGACCATAAACCCTAGCTAGAACAAAAACATTTTAGATAAAGCAAGTACAATTGAATGCAAAGGATTTTTAGTGAACAAACACAAATGCATATTTTTGTAATCAAAATGATGTGATGCAAATTGAAAACCCACACCATAAACCCTAGCAACTCTTTGAAAATACCAGAAATGAAAATGAAGAATCCAAAAATTATTTAATTTATTCATCAACATTGAATGAAATTTACGTTTTATGAATATAGAACAAACCCATGACACACACCACAAATAAGCATTGTGTCAAGAAAATTTTTCTACTATCGAAAAGATGTAATACAAATAGAAAACCCACACCATAAACCCTAGCCAAAACAAAAACATTTTAGACAAACCCACTAAACTGAAAACCAAGAACAAACCCACCATTTGCACTTTCAAAAACTAGAAAAAATTACATTCAAAATGAAAGGATTTTTAAACCAAATTTAAAGAGTTTAGAGTTACCCTAGCCTACAACTTCACCAACAATTGACACCCAACATAAACCCAGCCTTTTGATTCTTCATTCCAAATGCAGACAGAAGCCACCACAAACAAGAGAAAGAACTCTTTGCATATATTACAAATGAAAACCAACAACGCAAAAAACAATTAAACCTATTCAGAAAAAAATTGAATAAAATTTATGTTTTATGAAGATAGAACATACCCACTATTTGCACAATTAAAAATCAAAAAACATTACATTTGAAGTGAAAGTATTTTTAAACCAAATTTAAATAGTTCACAGTTACCTTAACCTACAACTTCGTTGATGACCGACAACCAACACAAACCCAACCTTCTAATACTTCCTTCCAAATGCACACAAAAGCCACCAGAGACAATGAAAACAACTATTTGTAAATAACCTATTTAACAAAAAATTGAATAAAATTTATGTTTTATGAAGATAGAACATTACCACCATTTGCACATTCAAAAAATAGAAAACATTACATTCAAAGTAAAAGGATTTTTTAACCAAATTTAAATAGTTCACAGTTACCTTGACCTACAACTTCGCCAACGACCAACAACAACCATAAACCCAGCCTTATGATTCTTCCTTCCAAATGCACACAAAAGTCACCAGAGACAACGAAAATAATTATTTTCAAATACCACAAATGGAAACCAACAACATAGAAATCACTTTCCATGGCAACCTGAGACGGAGTACACAACATTGAAATCCATTTAATGCATATTTTCAATCAACTGGCTGCCCGTAGTACCAAAATCCAACAAACCCTTCACCATCAACACACATCAGAACACGCATCACCGCCGAGAAGAAAACATGACATCAAACACATTTTCTAGAGAACTATTAATTTCCATCGCTTGACACCGAAAAAACCCACCGCCAAGTACATTTTCTAGATGGCTGACAATTTCCTGGTGAGCAATTCCCATACTAATGCCTATCGACGAAAAATAGGTAAATATGTATGTAACTATACATGTATATATATGTATTTAAAAACACACACACACACATAAACATACATACATGAAAAAGAATATATATATATATATATATATATATATATATATATATATAAGATAAATTCATGCATACAATAAAAAAATATTAGTAATAAGAATATATCACCATTAAATATGTATATTTATGGTGGTTTATATAAATATACTATAAACATATGCATATATAAATACACACACACAAACACACATAAATGAGAGAGTGTATGAATGTATATATATCTCCATTCTTGTTCTCATCACAACCCTTACCAAAAAGTTGGAATTTTCAAAACCTTAGCTCTGAGAGCTTATCGTATATGTGGCGATGACAACTTAAACCAAGAGTTGTCCCATATTTGTCATGTCTTTACGCTTAATTAGTATTCCAACAAGAATATCTTTAGAACCTTTCAACAAACTAAGGCTCACTTCCATTTTGTTCCTAAGCCCAATGATTCCTAACATTTGGCGTCCCTAGTTGCTTACCTTCCTTTTTTTGAAGGCATATCCCACAAAATATCCAAATTTCTTATAAAAAAGGAGTTTTTTGTGCCTTCAAACCCATGTTGATCTTGAGAAATCGCATTACCCCTCTCAAGGAATCCAAAGATTCTTTTTCATAGTTAGGATTCTACAAGGTAGTGTGTTCTATGGTCCTCCCTACATGGTGAATTCAAGTCAATCTTTTTTCACTAGAATCCTCGAACATAGCGTCGACATAAAGAAAGAGAAGGTTCTTAAGTTTTCCTTGACTAAGCACTCCTCTTCTACCAAACATCACATTTTTTTTGGAAAACGCTCAGATCTTAGTAAAAGAGGAGAACTTCTTTAAGAGGAAAATGAAGGAAGCTATCAAAATATTCAACCACCCCTCCAATCTCAATCGTGATTAGGGGTGGTCGCTTAGTATCTCTTAGAATCCCTTGTTAAAATCCCTTGAAAACCTCCATTATCCTCCCCCTTGACCTCTCTTTTCTACCTTTTCAAAATTTACCCCATTTTCATTGTCCTCCTATCCTCTTTGTTTGTTCCCTTGTTTTCATGTTCTCTCTGTTTGTCTTTGTTACCCTTCCTTGTTTCTTTCCCTTTTTTCTTTCCCCTTTCCCCTCTTCTTGGTTCTCCTTCCGCCTTCCTTTTCCCCTTGTTTCTTCTTCCCACCCTATCTTGTATACCTTCCCCTCCTTTAGTCTTTTTGAATCTCTTATTTTGGTATGTGTTTTCTTTTTATTTACTTGTGTATGCTCATTTGTATGTATATATATACAAATAAATATATATCATTCATACACACTCTCATTTATTTATTTATTTATATGTATATTTATACACCTATCTATACATGTATACAAGAAATAAAAATGAATAATGAGAATATATAAATATATCATATATATATATAAGTATTTAGTGGTATATTTATATAAACCATCATAAATATATCATTAAATACCATCATTTTTTTATCAGTAATGTTGATTATTTTATTGAAAATAAAAAGTTTGTTGTTCATACATAGTAAACCATATCCATCTAAGAAGCTACATACTCCTACCCTAAAAACATATTCTATTTGAACACCTACTTAACTAACGCCCCATAATATAGTCGGGTTATTAAAAGCCAATACATTTATACAAAATGCTTATTTTCTAAAATTAGACTATCTAGAGGACTGAATGTACTGATATACTATGATCACTGTGAATAGACTACAAAATAACACCCCATACCATACACAAGTCGGTGCCTTACATGAACCCTGCATCCTCATTGTCACATGCCCTCGCTTGCTTGCCTTTTGTTTATTTATTTGGCCACTATTGAGCCCTCTGAGATGAGCATACCACCCTTGGCCTTCCTCTTTCCACCAAGCCTTAAAATGGAGCTATACCCAACCGCCTTCCTCACTGTCCTCTTACACATCACCCATTTGTGTATCTTCTGAGTCTCCTCCTCCTCCTTCTCTCGAATGTATTCCTTTAACATTATCCATGCATTCTAATAAATACTAAGTTGCTTCTCTTTCCTCATTTTCATACTCCACACCAGGAAAGGTTGATACATTTCTGTGGAATCGATAAGATTTCTCCACCTTTCTTTGGCTAACAAAAAATCCAACCCTATTTCCGCATACGAAAGCATTTGTACCATTCCCCCCAAGCATTTTGGTTTTGAAATTGCTCTCATTATCCATAGCGTCTCCTAACAGGAGCCCAATTGCAATTCCAAATCCATCACTACCGATGAGATATATCTATATTTACCTTGAATCAAAAGTCAGTTTCTATAAATTATGCACCCAACAACTCCTCAATAATTTGTAGATGCCTAGCTTCCTTATACCAAAAAATACCCCTCAATATTCTATGCAAAATCTTACCATAGAAGGGTCGCTAAGTCTGGATGGTTTTAAGGGTGAAATTTGTTTTCATTTTGCTTTCCTCCCAACACTAGTTACACTCTTCTTTCCAAAAAAATATGCTTTGTGTCTAAGATATCACTATGGCTTCCAGATCCTTATGCCTGATCCAAAATATCTAATGATGTTCTCGAGACTCCCACACATGAAATAGAATCATTCCACATCACCTTTCCTACCACTGCATTAATTTTAAGTCATGTCACTTTAACCTTAGGAATGGTCATGCACGACAATCCTGCTCGACTTGTAATACACCAACATCCCTTTATTTGAATTTGAACACTAAAAATTGATAGTCTATTCCACTCTACTATCTTATATCTATCCATTTGAACCTAACCCACATATATCCATGTTTGATCTATCCTACCACTCGTCATTCACATCTTGAAAGTGCTCTAGCATCTCATCCTTCCCTTCCTCTATCAATCTAATTCCACGCTTAGACATAGCATCTGCCTCCAAATTGCTTTGTCTTTTAACATGTGAAACCTTATAATCCTCCAATTCCCCTTGCAAATCCTAAATAATCTTGATATTTTTTTTAAGATACCAAGCGTGAGTCATTCCATTCATTATTTTTATAACTATTATCAATGAATCGCCCTATAGATGTAGCTTCCTCACTTTGAATTGCTTTGCCTTCTGGATTGCAAAAAGAGAAAGCTAAACTTTGGCCTCATTATTTGTTCCTACTTGTAGACTCTTGGCCCCAATTTCCAAGGTATTTCTATCATTATCTCTTATAATACACCCAACACCACTTGGACTTGGATTTCCTTTTGAGGACCCATCAAAGTTGACCTTCACCCATCCACTTTCTGGATGTACCCAAACCTTTCTTTCAACCCCCTCGAAGGATTATCCCTTCACATTCATTGAACGAGCCTAAACCTGAACAAAGGCCACTTCCTTTGCAAATATCTATCTATTTTGGTGGAAGGGTTCTTAGTTGGATTCTTTTGAGAAGCTGAGTTACCAATTCTGAAACTACTCTCTCCAATCTCGCTAAAAATCTGTCATTAGACTCAGATTTATCTTGGAAGATCTGTTTGTTCCTCTCCTTCCATAACTCCCAAATAATCATAGATGGACATATATTCCAAACCCCACTAAAAATTAAATTACCTCTGGGAATATGTCACATTATCCCCCATTCATACAATGCTCTTGGAAAAGGACAATGGACACCCAACCTGTTCATTACAAAGGTCCATCTCATCTGCACAAGTTCACAATGAAGAAAAAGATGGTCCACATTTTCCTCTGCTTGATTACACAAAAATAATTTGAACAATCCTCTGAATCCAATATTCATAAATCAATCCCTTGTTAACACTTTGCCTCTGAAAGCCAACCATGTGAACGCCCCTACTTTCGGGAGTATAGACTTGTTTTGCGACCAATTCTCTTATTTATCTTCTCTTTCAATCATGGTGTATCCAATCTTTACTGAATACTCACCATTTTTAGCGCTACACCAAATTACATCATCCTCCTCTCCCATATTAACTAGTGGTCTTGATTTAAATATTTCAAGAAGTCTCATTTTTTGCTCTGCATCCAACTAACACCCATTCATATTCCTCCATTTCCATCTTACTCTCAAACCATCTCTACTTTCCTCCATATAATTCCTAACTGAGACACACCACTACCTCTCAATAATTCTTATGATCTCTACCGACTCCCCAACTTCACCCAAAACCTCTTTACCGTCCCACAAATCTACCCAAAACTTAGCCCTACTCCCATTGCCAATCATCCAAGAAATTTGATTTAAAATTATCAGTATGCATTCCAACATAAAGTTCCACAATGTTAATCCCCTTGGAGGATCTGCAACCTTTAGAACTCAAAATTTATCTCCTCAATCAAGATACTTAGCTCTAAGAATGCAAACCCATTTTTTACTTGGATTCCTCACCATTGACAAGACCAACTTCGCCCTCATAGCTGCATTCATGAATTTCCAACTCCGCAACCCAACACCCCCCAAATCCTTGGGTTTGCATACATTCTCCCATACCAACAAAGAAATCTTGTCAACATATTGTTTCCCATTCCAAAGGAACCTTCTTATCTTCTTCTCTATTACTTTAATAACTTTTGAGATTATCTTAAGACAAGACATGGAAAAAAGAGGAATCATAGATATAACAATTTTCAACATCAATATTCATCCAGCAAATGTTAGCCATTTACTCTTCCAACCCTCCAAATTATTAAAAAACTATCTATTAAACCATGCCATATATCTGATTTGTTTGAACCCCAAAATAATGGAATACCTAGAACCTTACCTGGAAGGGAGCCCAACTGAGCCCCAAAAATCTTTAAGATTTCTCGTTGAATATTTGGCTTACTATTAAAGAAGAAAATTTCCAACTTCCTCCAATTGATTTCCTTCCCTGACACTAAAGTGCATCTATTGAGAACTCACTTCATGATACGAGCCTCTCTTATCGTAGCTTCCCCCATTATCAAGGTGTCATCAGCGAGTCGGTGGTGAGAGGAAGGCTCAACACCCTAGGAAATTGTAACTCCATGCCACTACCCCTCTCTTCTTCTCTTCATGATCATTCTCCCAAATGCCTCTGCCATAATGATAAATAGAAATGGAGAGAGAAAATCTCCTTGCCTCAATCCTCTAGTCATCTCAAAGAAACCTTACAGACTATTATTCGCCAGAATAGAGGCCCTTGGATTCTCAATGAGCCCAGATACCCAGCTGGTCAATCTCTCACAAAACCCAAACTTTCTTAGCACTTTTGGAATAAAATTCATATTCACCCTGTCATATGTCTTTCTCACATCCAATTTAAAAAATATGTTTCTCTTCTTTCCCACTCTAATGGAATGTATCGCCTCATGTGCAATAACCACTCCTTCAAAAATAAATCTCTTGGGGGAGAAGCCGCTTTGTTCTTCTGAAATAATTGCTCCCAAAACCTTCTTCAATCTATTTGTAGTTACTTTTGATATAATTTTGTATATGGTATTACATAATGATATGGGCCTAAAATCTTCAAATGATTTTGCATTCTCTTTTTTTGGAATCAAAGCAATTAGTGTATTGTTAAAGTCTTTATGTAGGAAACTATGTTGCCCAGTTTCATCTACCACTTCCCACAACTCTTCCTTAATGACATCCCCAAATTTATGATTAAAAAAGGATTGAAACCCATATAGTCCTAGTGCTTTATCTCCTTCCAGGCTAAAAACAACTTCCTTTACCTCCTTAATGCTTACTTTTTTCCATCAATCTATTGTTTTCATCATTAGATACCAAGATGGGTATCACATTTAGAATATCATCGACATATTTTGTATTATTATTATTATCTGTTGACCATAATCACTTGAATAATTGAACCTCTTCCTTATTTATATCCTCCATCTTTCTCTTCCACTGCCCTTGTGGATTGACAATAGCCAATATGCTATTAATTGACCTCCTCGTTTTCACTGAACAATGGAAGAATTTGGTGTTACGATTGCCATCTTTCAGAAAATTTTCTCAATATATTTGGTATTCAATTATTTTTCATTCTAAAAATCAACAAAATTCATTCCATCCCTTATTACTTTACTATTAAGAGCTTTCAGTTGGCCTTCTAAAACTTTTTTCTCCTAAAAGATATCTTTAAACTTCTCCTTATTCCAAACCTTAAAATTACTCTTCACATATTGCAACTTCTTGAAGAATACAAAACTCTTATCTCCTACCATCTTTAGAGTTTTCCTCCACCAATTAGACACCATCTCTATGAAACCTTCCTCTCTAAACCACATCTTCTCCATTTTAAAAGGACATCTAATTAGCATCGTGTCTCTCTGCATATTCAACACCACTCGATAATGATCTAATCCTATGAACAGGATAATAGCAGACTCAAACACTACATCTAATTTCTCCCATGCTTGGTCCATGAAGAAATGATCTAACTTTTCTTCTATACCCATAAACCCTTGCCTTCTATTTGACCACATAAAGGCTCTTTCCGCAGTTTTGATCTCCCATAAACGATTATTTGATAAAAATCTCTGAAAGTCTCTTTGAACCCCACTCAATCCCCTTTCCCCTCTTTCTTCTCACTAATTGCCAATGTATCATTAAAACCCCCTCCTATAATAAAATGATCTAGATTATCCCTTCCTAAAATCTTGAAAATCTCATCCCAAACCCTTTTCTTGTCTGCAGAACTCGTGGGCCCATACACATTAATATAAAAAATAAATTTCTACAAGAGAAACAATTCAATTATTACCATTTTCCAATTATTTCCTTTTGAGATTAATGATGCAGTCACTGATCTGACATCCCACATGATGCCTAAACCTCCAGAATCCCCATTCTCACCAAAAAAGGTCCCCTTCCACACCCTCCCTTTACAAAAAAAGAGCCTCCCCTTCCTCCCTTTTTTGATTTTATTTCCTAAAGACACACAACATCTAGTTTCTCTTGATCAAAACATTTTTTGATCAGCACACACTTGTCAGGGGCATTGTAGTCCTTGACATTCCATGTAAGGAACTTCATGGCTTCCCAGGAGAGAACAAGTCTCTCCTAGGTCTCAATTTTTTATGGTCTTTCATATTACCAACAAACTCCAACAATTCTTGAGTCGATTTCCTACCCCTAGTCTTTTTAACCCATGTATTGGGCTTCTTAGTTTTAAATTTAATTTGATTGATGGTTCTTTTATCTATAATCCTCATTTCACTTGTTACTCTTAGCAAATAACCTTCCTCATTTGATGAAAGATGGATTGTTTCCTCCACACTCACCTTGGGTTGAGTATCATCTTTAAATGGGGACATCTGTATATCTTTAAAAACCTCCAAATCCTCACCCACCATTTTCTGTCCCCTATTCTCTTTCCTAATGTTTTCTTCCTATGAGCACTTCAAGTTACTGAAATGGTTCCTTTCCTCAGCAATCATAGGTTGTCCTCTACCCACATCCTACTCTAAACTTTCATCCACATGAACCTAACCAACTTCACTATTTTCACTGAAATTACACTTCTCTTCTTCCATCAACTCGATGTATAAGGATGATATTTTTCACCCATTATCTAGCCCTCCAAACTTGTTTCATCCTCCCATGCCTGGATGATATCCATCACCAAATCACCCACAAAAATAGGTTCAACTCTATTTTCATTTCCTTCCTGATGTTTCTCTTCATTTCCATTTTTTGACATTTCCAAAAAAAATTCTTCCAACACATTCTTCTCTAAACCCTCACCCTTCTGATCTACCACACATTCTTCCAGGTTATGGCCCCATCTCCTAAACTTCTTTCACTATTCTATTACATCTTCCACTTCTATCTCTTGCCACCAAATACCTTCACTCAACCAAATCTCTATGACACGTGGCAAGTGAGGAATAGGGAGCCATGAGATGAAAATCCTCACATACATACTATGATCCATCTTTTCAACAACCTCGTCCGACTTCAAGAACTTCCCCAATTTATCTCCTATTATTTTCAATATCTCCTCATTCCAATACTCATGAGGAAGGTTACATAGTTGAACCTAGATTAACACTTCCTCCATAGCTACTTGTTTAGGGTTAAAATTTGACACCCTGTCCTTGATGAAGAAACCAATCCCCTCATCATAAAAGGATCATTATTAAACACCCATCATTTCTCCCTTGCACTTCCTGCAACCACCAGGTAAACCCATTTGACAAGGATTTGACAGAGAAATGAGATCCCTAATTCTCATTGTGCCACTTCCTCATTTTAGGAGAAACTGACCATCCACCTCCCCGCTTCATAAAAAAACCTCTTTCCCTGTATATGTTAATCTTAGACTTCCAATCCTCATTTTCAACCCTTACCATAATAATTATATTTTCCATCATTGCTAGCATCTCCTTGGGAACCTGGTTTGGAGAAAAAGGATCCTTTGGCTTCCACACTTTATTCTCTAATCTCTAAAACCCTCCATTATTGGTATTGAAAACCTTAGACTAGCCTCCCCACTCTACAATCATATCCTTCCCCTTCCCTTCTGTTGAGTGATATCTCCTCAAACCTCCCACCCCTTGATGTCACTAAAAATCCCATCTCCTTTTTGGCAATTGCCAAGAGCTACGTATCACCTGCTCATCTTTGAACCCATTCTGACTAAAACCTCTGTAACCATCATGTTTGTCTTGAAACCCTCACCGCCCTCCTCACTCTGCCATGCTACCTCTTTAAACACCATATAAGTGTGTGTGTGTGTGTGTGTGTGTATTAGTATATTTATATATTCTTATTATTCTTTTTTTTTTGTATACATGTATAAATAAGTGTGTATTTTTTCATGTGTATACATGTATTTATCATACATATATATGTATGTGTATATAATTTTTATATATTATTTTATTTCATGTATGCATGTATAGATAGGTCTATATTTTTACATTCTCATATTTTATGTATGCATGCATGTGTGTGTATATGTGTAAAAATACATATATATACATGTATAGTTGCATGCATATTTACCTATTTTTATATATGTATGCATGTTCACACACACACACACACACACA
>MU227639.1:2598395-2610227 GCA_018584345.1 Thuja plicata
TTGAGATAGGTTAGGTTGGGGTTTAAGGGAATATTAATTAAATGAATTAAACTTATTTAATTCATTTAAAAATAGGAATTTAATTATTTAAACAATTTAATTGCTTTTTAATAATTAAGGGGACTATGGCCATTTTAATTAGATTAAATAGGCTAGGGGAATGGGTTCATTGCAAGTGGATAATTGATTTATGGATTTATTTAATTCCTAGCAAATTAGTCATTTTTAGCCATGTATTTGATTGATTTTGATTTTGGCTAAAAGTAAATAATTTAGTGATTTGATCACTTTAGGAGATTAAATTGACTTCAAAAGAATTATGCCAAGCAGTAACAGGGTCGTTTGGACATAATTGGGGGTATGATCACACTTAGGGAAAATAGGGTCCATAGTTGGAACAGACCAAATTCAGGTGGTTACATTTGCCCCTCTTTGAATTGATGTGCGAGCAGCACATTGATTCAAAGAAAGTTTTTGATTTTGACTTCAGGAAGATTGAGAATCCCGTTCTTGGTTGTCGAACAAAATTTTAATGAGATCAGTCTCGCACTTGATCGAACTAAACTGATAGAATTGATTTTGGACTTGGTTGTCATCCAAAGATCAATAAAATATTTTAAAGATACCAATTCTAAACTTAGTTATAGTCCAAAGATTGATAATACTGATTCTGAACTTGGTTGTCATCCAAAAATCCAGTATGAAGCTGCTAAGAGCTTAATAAGAATCTTTTAAATGAGGAAACATAAGATATCCATCTCATGATAACCAAAGCTTTATATCCAATAGTTCCGACTTTAGTCAAGGAAATTGTTATGCCCCTAGTTTATTTGATAACGAAGTCATTTTAATGTTGTTTCAAGAAAAAAATTTAATTGATGATAGTGTGATCATGCCCCCTCAGGAACAAAATCAAAGGAAAATAATAAAATCCCTTAGGTGAAAGAACGTATCACTTGCAGGAAGCGGTTAGAACAAGAAAGAATGGAGTAGAAGAAGTAGAAAATAAGGCGTGTTTAAAAATAAACACATGAGTACCAAGTTAATTATGTGAAAATATGAGTGATGAGACTGATAAAATGATTTTAGACCAAGATGTATGATAAAATGTGCAGTATTGACAGTTTTGCGGAACAAATGAAGTGAATCTGCAGTTTTTTGAAAGTGTCGTAAGAATGGCACTGTGCTGCTGAAAACATCCTATGCACCTTCGATTTAGTTCTCGATTGATTAGAAAGAGAATAGAAATGAAGTTGTACTTGTTTGGGAGGAGTTTTGGAACTCCTAAATGGCTCAAAAGACCAATATAAGCCTCAAAAATTACAATTTCACTATTCATTTTCACTTTCCTCCATAGTAATTCAGAGAGCTCTACAGAGAAGATGGTAGTCCCTGTGAGGAAGCATTGTTTTGAGATGAGCCATCGACATCAGCGTACAGCCGACTACCCACCGTCGATAAGTGCTCGACAGACTATCCTGTGAATTTTGCAAATTTCAATTTTATGCATTTTTGTGGCTTTCACAGCCCTTTGAATTTTGAATCGCATCTAGGATTCTAGATCGCAACCTACAAATCCCGTGTCGCATCCAGTTTTTCCCAGATCGCATCCAATTTTTCTAGATTCTTGTGTTGCATCCAGGATACCCTAGATCGCATCTATTTTCATTGTTTTTGTTGTGTTTTTAGTGAAAACTCATCAGTGTGTCACACCCTGTTTGCTTAAGGTCACACCCCACATTTAGGATCGCATCCCGTATTTCAGGGATTGCATCCTGTAAACTCAGTCGCATCCTGTATATCCAAGATCGCATCTAGCCAAATGGATCGCACCCTTCTATTTCAGAATCGTATCTGGTTATGAGACTTAGAATTTTAATCTTTCAGGCCTATTTGCATGTCGCGAACTTGGAATCACTTAGCTGATTAGGAGTCTTCCCCTTTGTTGTAGGTAAGATATTGATGTATTATCGTTTTGGTCCAAAACACGCCCAGTTTGAGGTAGTTGCATTTTACGGCACTTACCATGCGTGTGTACTTGCATTGTTTGGACGGTTGTCAGATGACGAGCAGACTACCGTGATGTGATTTGGATTATGCTCATTGATAGGTTTACCCGAGATCAGGGTAAACCATGGGTTGTTGACTGCTCTGTTCGAGAGATGGCACTCAGAGCACAACACCTTTCATTTACCGACTGGAGAGATCACAGTGACTCTTGAAGACGTCTGGAGGATACTTCAGGTGCCGATGATCGGGCATGAGGTACGATTTGAGTCTACGGTGGCTGTGGCCATTAGTGTTGCGCGTAGATATTTCTAGGATGACACCATTGACCAGAGATATCTGTCTTGGGACTACATGGTCGATCATTACGATCATTTATCTATTTACTTAGTAGGTCTAGTAGGTGGCATCCTGATGCCTGACAGGGGCCAGCACGGATTCATGGTCAGATGGGTAGACATGATAGAGCAGATGGTGACCCACCAATAAATATTTGCATGGGGTAGTTGTATCTTAGCCCACATTTATAGAGAGCTGCATGAGATAGTATACCACTATACTTAGAGCGTGACCATAGGCATTCTTATTCTCTATATCTGGGCCTGGGAGCACATCCCTATGACACGACCAATTGTAGATAGACAGAGGGCACCAGAGAATCCCTATGTTTATATGTATGCAGGTCTTCCTTAGAAGCCCCATCTGGGAAAGGTTGAGTATTAGTGCCGCCTGTTTGATGATATGACAAAGGTCATTTGGCAGCCATATTTAGATTGTGAGGTGTGGACCTCAGATGCCTAGCAGGTACCTTACTTATGTCAGAGCTGATATCTCATTGGCAGGACTAGATATATTATAGAGTGGTTCATGATCACTAGAGTGTTGAGGCAGTATGGTCGGTGACATGGTAGGATAGAGGACATTGTTGTATATGCCCGGACCAGAGATGAGACACCATTATGGGGGGCGCAGTTACAGTATGAGATGGCTCACCAGGAGATCCGTGACATGGTGGCAATAGACTGGGATCTCCATCTTGATGTAGTTGATGCAAGTGTGTCTGATGGATATGTTGTTGAGATGCTTCAGTACCACTTTCCTTGGTTTACTATTCCTGAGGAGATCATTCCTCGCATAGAGGAGCCCTTAGACTATGATCCTAATGATTGACCAGCTAGGGGTAGGGGAGGAGCGCAGAGAGACAGGGCTCCTGGAAGAGATGGAGGGCATGACGGTGGTAGGGATGGTAGAGATGTCAGGCATCCTCCTCCTCCTGATGACGGTCATGATGGAGATGATAGGAGTGGTGGCAGCGAGGCTGTCGATACAGGTGGAGCCAGTGGCAATGGGCAAGGTTGATGCCAGAGATTCAGATTTGTGGCTCCTCAGAGAGATATTGGTCCATTTCTTACAGGAGAGCAGCAGCGACAGAGGCGTCAGGGGTCATAGGAGAGACCACCAGATAGAGGATAGGATAGGTCCTAGGAGCAGGATGTAGGTAGAGATGGAGATCCTCTGTCCAGGTGTGAGTAGGAGAGGGAGTAGCTCTGAGCTAGGATTACAGCATTGAAGGCCCAAGTTACTACTCCAGATGCCTTACTGGTGGACAGGGATATATAGCTTGAGTGCCTAAGAGCAGAGAGGGATAGGCAAGGTGAGATGCTCATAGCTGAGAGAGATGCACATGCCTGGACAACAGTTCATCAGGGGCAGAGGGCCACTTATTATTATGCCTTGTATCATGCAGCAGTTCCAGAGGGCCAGAGAGCACCTTCCTTTTCTCGAGTGACCTAGCAGTTAAAACAGGCCATGCCACCTCCAGCAGCTCCTTTTGTACCACCTCCTCCTCCTAATCAAGGAGAGGGGGTGGGAAAGAGTTGATATTTTTCACCATGTATATCCTGACATTACATTTGTATATCTGGATCCTGCTGAGATCCTATTTTTGTATATGACATTCATACATGTATATATGATTTATTTTGGCTCACTGATACTCTGATACTCTTTATGCATATTGTTTCATATTTGATCTGTACCATGTTATGATGATATATATCTAATGCAGCTTCTTGATTCTGACATGTTCCAGGAGTTCCCTTTTGCTTTGATAGATGTGGTAAATGTATCTTGCACATGTGATGATATCTTGGTCTCTTGATGACTTAGATTTAGATGATGACATCATTTTATGTATGGATGTAATTACTGATAGAAACATGTTTTAAATGATACTTATGTGAAAATATAAATGTATGTTTCTTTTGATTTTCCTTATGCAAAATAGATGTATGCATGCACTGAGGATGAAAAAGTAAAAATGCAATACATGGATGCTTTATTTTTTTATTTTCCTGTTGCGTCTTTTCATGAATGCAAAATGTATGCTATAGATGTGCAATGATAGATATATCAGTAATATGGATGATTTAATTAACTTGATGTTTAGAACAAGATCAAAATTATTTTTGAGCGCAAAATTCGTTATGCTTTTATGTTATTTATAAATGTATCATGCAATCTCTAAATGCAGCTATATGCGGACTCCTAGGACTTTGTCACTGGTATGCAAATGTTTAGCTTTTTATCATCATTGGGCACTTTTCGGAATGGATACCACCTGATAGTACAACCATCACTAATACCCACTAATATTATGATAATATGAATATTATATTTTATTGAAATGTCAAAAATAGACTTAGGCATCAAGGCATAGAAGCCAGGATAACAAAATAGTCACCTTCCTTTTAATATACCAAATTCTGATTAAGGCAAGATATTGGACCCGCAATGACCTTAAAAATTCATATCTTTGGGTACATTATGATTCGTATACCTTAGTAAGGATCTGGATCAGAAAATAGACAAGGAAATTGTTTCAAACTCACCGTAGTTTACACATAACAAAGATCGAGATATATGCGGCTATCCACCCATAGTGGCAGCTCTTACCATAAACATCCAAGTTAGGTGAAATTTATAGGATTATTTGGAACAATCACCATACACAAAAATTCAAGAAAACATTATGCCCCCTATCTTTGCGACTCTTTGTCTTTGCGTAGACATCATTGAGTAACTAAGAAGACATAATAAATCATCAATTGTGAATCAATCAAATAAAATTTATAATTACTTAGATGCCCCCTGTTGAATACATCATCAGGACATAAAAGAATCATACTCAAACCAGTATCAAATTGTGTGTTTAGGTAGTACTTGTTCATTCATTTGTCAAACACAGTAAAGATACATCAATCAAAAAATTGGGATACAAACAATATGGTGTTTCGATGACTGTGCATTGATAGGATAATCCATTCATGTTTACGATCCCATATAGCCTTGTAGGAACTCTGTTATTGTAAATGTCTTGTCTAGATATGTGATGTTTGAAAAGACACCCTTGTTTTGGAAAGTGACATTGTTTTGCATGTATCAAGAAACATTGTGTTTGTGAGGACAACCATCCTAGAGAAACCTAGTAACCGCAACTTGCCATGCCAGCAAAGATACCACCAGTGCAGAATGACTTATTCCTAAGATGTAAAGATAGACAAATCCCAAGCGAGGATAAGATAGTCATTTAGGAAAATGAAGTCAGCGTATGAGCACAGGAAAAATTATGAAGGCCTAGTATTAATAGTGCATTGATAGATGGAATGCAGAACACAAGTGATGCCTGATTGCCAGGTTTTCACCACTTGGAAAGATCTTTCTTTTCTTTTTTCTATCAAGATGCCTGTTTTACCAGGTGCTCATCAAGGCACTTTTTCTCTTTTTCATTTTTTTTTTTAATTTTCTATTTTTGCTTGTTTGAATGTTTTTGTAGTATCAAGGCGCCTGTTTACCAGTTTTCACCAAGGATACCTTTTTGTAGGACTTTTTCCACTATTTTTGGATTTCTTCAGGATCAATTTTCTAAATGTTTTTGGTATTTTGCAAGAATGTTTTGTTGTACAGGCTCTGCTAGCCGAACATCAAGCATAGAACCACTTCAAATGTAGAGTGTTGATAGGATATGGAAGAACATATCCCTCAGATGTAGCTAGTTGATAAGCTCCAGCCCCAAAAGTAGCAGTGATAACATAAGGGCCCAGCCAATTAGGTTCAAATTTTCCTTTCTGCTCCCTGTTAGGCTGGTTCTTAGGATTCTCCTTGAGGACAAGATCTACTTCAAATTTGCATGGTTTGACCTTCTTGTTGTAACCTTTGGACATACGTGCTTGGTAAACTTTGAGGTGATTGAATGCTTGTTGTCAGCACTCATCTAGTAGGTTTAGAGAATTCACCCTATCTATGTGGTACTGCTCGTCAATAACAAGACCTTGTAAAGATATCCGCAAAGATGAGATCTTGACCTCAATAGGTAGTACTGCTTCAGCGCCATAGACTAGAGCAAATTGCGTGGCTCCAGTTGGTGTTCAAACGCTTTTTCTGTAGGCCCATAGTGCCGAATTCAGTTGTAGATGCCAGTCTCTGCAAAATTTACTCACAGTTCTGTGTAGGATTTTGAGAATATTCTTGCTGGATGCCTCTGCTTATCCATTACTTTGAAAATAATAGATTGAGGAGAAATGTTGAGTGATATGGAATTGTTCACAAAGGTCATTAATGTATTGATTTTTAAATTGGCCCCCATTGTCTGTTACAATTGAAGAGGGTATCTCATATCTATAAATAATGTAGTTCAGAATGAACATAGCCACCTATTTTCCAGTGGCTTTGATTAGCGGCACGGCCTCGACCCACTTTGTGAAATACTCAGTGGCCGTAATGATGAATTTGTGTCCATTTGAAGAGTTGGGATATATTTGTCCAACCAAGTCAAAGGTCCATTGCTGAAATGGCCAATGTGTTATGAAAGGTATAAGTTCTCTGGCAGGAGCATGGATAAGATTTCCATGTGTCTGGCATTTAAGACATTCTTTTGAAAATTGAATAGCATCTTTCTCTATGGTAGGCCAATAATAGCCTACTTTGAGCAGTTTCTTCGCTAATAAAAATTCGTTCGAGTGTGATCCACATACACCTTCATGGACCTCTTTTAATGCTAGATCAGACTCTTCAAGTTCTAAACACCAAAGAAGTGTACCATCGAGACTGCGTCGATATAGGTTGTTAGTTATGAGGACGTAAAGCGATGTTGTCCTAATCAGTGATCTTTACTCATTTCTGGATAGATTGGAGGGAATGGTTTGGTCAGAAAGGTAAGCAATGATATTGGCATACCGATGTTGATCTAGGGTATTCAAGGTACATATTACCTGGTATTCAGGGGTATCAAAGGTAGGATAGGATATTTATTCCACCAAGAAGTCATAGAAAAATTGATGTTCTTCTAGTTGTAACATGGACGCTAAGGTAGTCATAGCATCAGTAGCTTTGTTCTCTGATCTTGGTATTTGCTGGAAGGTGATGAAGACAAAGTATTTCTTCAGGTCATCAACTAGTTGCTTGCAGGGCATCAATTTCTCATCTTTTGTTTGATACTCCCCATTGACTTTATTTATAATTAGTTGGGAGTCACCATACATGTGTAACTCTATGATCTTCCATTCCATAGCTAGCTTGAGGCCGTTGACCAATGCTTCATATTTTGAGTTATTGTTGGTGCATGGAAACATCAATTTGTAAGATTTGGGAATCTTGTATCCTTGAGGAGTTATAAAGAGGACCCCTGCTCCAGATCCTTGTTGGATGAATGAACCATCAAAGTACATCTTCCATGGATATTAAGTTAGATGCATGATTGCTTCATCGGGGAGTTCAATTAGTAAAGGTTCATCATCCTGGAGTGGTGAATCAGCCAATTGATCTGCAAGGACCTTTCCTTTGATAGCTCTCCATTCTACATATTCAATGTCAAACTCACTTTGAATCATGACCCATTTTGCCAAATGTCCTGTTAATGTTTTTCTACTCAAAAGATACTTTAGAGGATCAATCTTAGCAATGAGCTTCACTGTATGAGAGAGCATGTAGTGCCTCAATTTTTTTGATGCGAAGACAACTGCTAAGCATGCTTTTTCAATAATGCTATAATTGAGTTCATAAGTGACTAGTGTTCTACTAATGTAGTAGATAGCTCTTTCTTTCTTGGTATCATCCTCTTGTGCCAGAAATACTCCTAGGGATGTAGTTGTAGCTGAAATGTATAGGAGTAATGGATTTCCATGAATAGGCACCATAAGAATAGGTGGAGCAGCCAGGTATCCCTTTAATTCTCTAAAGTTTACTTCACAGTGTTCATCCCATTTGAAGGTAACCCCTTTATATAGTAGCTTAGTAAAGGGTTGTGCCCTATCTGCAAGTTGGGACATTAATCTCCTAATGGACTGGAGTCTCCCTTGTAGTGTCCTCATTTGACTAATGTTTCATGGAGGAGTCATCTCTAGAATAGCCTTCACCATTGTAGGATCTACCTTGATTCCCTTTGTTGATACTATGAATCCTAGGAGCTTCCCTGTTTGGACCCGAAAGCAACATTTCTTAGGATTGAGTCTAAGTTGAAACTGTTCCATTCAATCCAAGATCTTTCTTAAGTCAGCAATGTGAGTATCTCTTTCTTTGGATTTAGTCAATGTGTCATCGACATAGTCCTCCATGTTCTTGTGCATCATGTCATGGAATATTGTTGCCATGGCTCTTTGATATGTTGCAACGGCATTCTTTAACTCAAAAGGCATGACATTCCAGCAAAAGGTGCCCCATGCGCATGTGAATGCAATTTTCTCTTGATCCTTAGGGGCAATTTTGATTTGATTATAGCCTGAGAATCCATCCATTAATGAATACATCTGGAAGCCCGCTGTAAGGTCTATGATCATGTCAATGTTTGGTAGAGGGAAGTCATCCTTCAGACATGCTTTATTCAAGTCTCGGAAGTCTGTACAGATCCTGATAGATTTATCAAATTTAGATACGGGGACCACATTGGAGATCCACCCTACATAGGCAATGACTCATATAAATCCATCTTTTAACAACTTTTCTAGCTCTGCTTTTACCAATAATGCAACATCAAGATGCATTTTCCTAAGTTTTTGTTTTACGGGCTTGATCCCGGGAGCTATAGATAAGTGGTGCATGATGAGATTAGGATCTAGCCCTGCATATCCATATAAGACCATGCAAAGTTAATCTTCTTCTCTTTTAGGAACTTTGTGAACCGTACCTTCTCCTCTTCTGATAAAGATTGTGCAAGATGAACTATTTGAGGATTTTCAACAATGCCCAAGTTTACTGGTTGTGTTGGTTCAATTAGTACCAAAGATCTTTCCAAAAAGTGTTCAGGGAGGATATCAAGAGTCTCGTCCTTTGGCACCTCTGAGAGGTTTTCACCATTGGATACATCTTTTTTCTTTACTATTTTGGGATCTGATACTTCCATAGAGTGGTTTTCACCATCAATCCGCTTTTTCTTTTTCTTTTTCAATTTTTGACAAAGAAACTGGATATCCTCCTGTGACATGTTCTCACTCCTTGCTTTTGTGGAAGAAGGGTAAGGTTCACAAGCATTGAGATAACAAGCTAGAGTGTGGTCATTGGGAAAGTCGAGGATAGGAGTAGGACCTATTTCAGTCCAATCAATTAGGTTTGGAAGTACCAATGTTAGGGAATTAGACTCTGGGAAGGATAGCATTGTGTTAGCATCAAGACTATTAACCGACATAACATGATCTGTTAAGTTAATTTCTTCAATATTTAGATCAATAAGAGTGAGATAGTCATTAAAAGGGTCATTGTTAGTCATATGTGGAGCAAACTCTAGCGACTCGTCAATAGAAATCTCATCATCATCCCTCTGTAAAAGGAGGTTTCTTGCTTGGAGCCTATTAATTCTTCTAGACTTGTGTCTCCATCAATGATCGGGGGAAGGAACTCTTCTTGTGCTTCAGGATGATCAGTATCATTGAGAGGAGCGTCAGATTGTTTACTAGGAGCTGAAGGAGCTAGAAACATGTGAATTGTATCTATTCCAATATATTCAGTGGCAATAGATAGCTCTTCCCATTCATAGTCATGAGAGTCTGTGACATCATCATTAGATTTTTTTAAGTATTCAGCAAAAAAAATTGATGTACCCGGTTAGCCATCTGTAGATCAAAATGTGGGAGATCTTGAACATGTGAAATTATGACCAATTGCCCCCAATTAGGATATAAATCTTGTTGTTAGGGTGTCTCTTGAGTAATTGTTTCTATGGTGTCTCCTACCTCTTGAATGGGAGGTTGTGCTAGCAAAGGAGTGTGAAGATCTTACGGTACCTCAAAGCTGGGTACATAGCATTCTCCTTGGTAGTTGGGGTCGTTTGTGCCAACATGTAACAATATTTCATAGGACCATTTCTCTAGTTCATATGTTTCATCACTCCCTTTATCTGAGCATGGACTCTCTTTTGAAGCAGGTTTATCAGTTTTAGTATTGAAACCCAGTCCTGTTTTATCTCTGGTTTTTTAGAACTCCATGGGTATAGGTTCAATGAGCCCTCGTCCTGTGTCATTTAGAGGTCCTTTTCTTTTGTATCCCATATGTTTGAGGAAATCATATCCCTTTCCATACTATTCTAGGGATATCTTCACATGTTTGACCTTAGCCTCCACCGATTCTCCTTTGTAAAGCCAGTCCAAGACTGCCTGTTCTTCTATGTTATCTGAAGAAGATGTGGATGCTTTTACCATGCCAGTTGTTTTGTTTACTTTTGGCTCCTTGGATGCTATAGGTGTGAATATTGAGGAAGATTTTTCGTAGGATCTCGGTGACATCAGAAGTTCTTTCAATGAAGGAGTCAGGTCCAGCTTGTACTCTCCCATACCTATTTCTTCAAGTTTCAAAATTTTGCTAAAACTCTTCATAACCATGTCCTTGGTAGTTTCAAGAGAAACTATATCCATAGCTTCCTTGTTGTGTGGGATCATGCTACCTACTTTGATATTGTTGCAAGTGTAGTTAGCATCTACGGGAATTGTCAATTCCACCCCATTATGTGGGAATTTTATGCATTGGTGGTAAGTGGATGGTACAGCTTGCATCTCATGAATCTGTGGTATCCCTAGTAGGATATTGTAGGCCAATGGTAGATCTAGAACTTGACATATGACGTTCCTCTCAATCGGTCTGACTCTAATAGGTAGAACAATAAGGCCTCTGGACGACCTTTCTTCCTCATCATAAGCTTTGATGGTTATCTTGCTTCTAAATTCAATTGTTTGTTCTAAGAGACCCAGTTTCTTGATTAGATCCAGTGTATAGATATTCAATCCTGCACCTCCATCTATCAACGTGCATCTAACATGGGATTTATGAATAAGGACTTCAATATGGAGGGGTTGATTATGTGGATGTGTCAATGACTTATCATCCTCTTCAGAAAAGGAGAGGTAGTGTGGCGCTGAGATGTGATTGACCATCGCTTGGAACTTGTATATATCAATATCCTTTGGAACATTAGCAGCGTGTAGAGCTTGTTCTAGGATTTCCCTATGTACCATGGATATCTTGAGAAACTCAAAAATAGAAATTTTGATAGAGGTTCATTGCAATTGGTCTACCAAGTCATATTTTTCTCAAGGAATAGTGACCACGTGTTTTTTTGCTGGTTTAGGAATAGTTACAATAGGAACCTTTGATGTTGATGTTGATGTTAGTTTTGGAGGTCCTTTGATTGTAACCTGTGTTTGGCTCTGTGTTACAGCATTTGAGTGGAATGAGACACCTTTGATTGTGACCACATTGATGGATTTGGTTTTAATGTCAAGCATATTAATCACATTGTCATTTTTGGAATAGGTGTAGTTTACCTCATTACTCTTCCCTTTA
>MU227639.1:2610277-2623845 GCA_018584345.1 Thuja plicata
ATATTAATCACATTGTCATTTTTGGAATAGGTGTAGTTTACCTCATTACTCTTCCCTTTAGATGTCTCTCCTTGATTGTAATTAGGAAAGGGTTTGTTGAATGTTGTATGATCTTCATTGGTAGTATATCTGTCTACTTTGATCTTACCTCCTTCGATGAGGTCTTGGATGACATGCTTGAGTTTGAGGCAATTATTAGTCTTGTATCCCTTGTTTTTTTGGAAGACACAATAGGAATTATCATCCCACCACCTAGGTTTGACCATTGGTTCCCACGGTTTAGAATCAGGAATTGTAAGAACTTTTTTATCCAACAGTGTTTTTAGAATAGTCTCAAGAGGCTCTCCAAAAGGAGTGAATGTTCTTTGGGGTTTTGAAGTCCATGTTCATCCCTTGTTATTATCATTGTATGCTTTGGGTATGGGAGGTGGTACCTTAGCCTCCTTGCTTTCTTGCATGCTATTAGTGAGATTGAATACCTTGGCTTTAGGATTAATGTTAGAGGCATCAACCACTCTGTCATTAACAACATTCTTGTTTTGTTTCCACCATTTAGGTTTGGAGTTGGAGTTGTTGGTCTTGTTTTCATTTTGGAGGGTGATCTCTCCCCTTTTTACCATGACTTCCTCAATACGGAGGGAATTTTTAATCATTATGTCAAAGCTAGGAGAGTCTTGCATTTGTAGAGCATAGTTCAATTCAGGCATTAGATTATTAACGAAGATTTCCATCTTCTCTGTTTCAGGAATGGCCCTTGAATATCATGCTAAAATCTTCCTCCATCTTTGTAGGAAGTGTGTAAATGATTCTCCAGTTTATTGTTTGGTGTTACATAGGTCCATCATAGTTACATCATGTTGGATGTTGTAGGAGTAATGTTGAATGAACTGATGGATTAATTCATCAAATGTTTTGACCTTAGGGTTCAGTTTTGAGAACCACTCCATGGCATTACCTCCTAGACTTCCTGGAAATAGTTGCATGAGGTATGTAGGTTCATGCATGTACTCAATGCTTAGAGCACAGAATTCCCTCACATGGTCATGTGGGTCAGTCTCTCCTGTGTAGTTGTCGTACTTTGGCCTCGCAACATTGGGAGGAAATGGGACCATCGTAATACTCTTATCAAAAGGAAATGGACAAATGGTGTCCAAATAGTATTGTGTTTTGGGTTTCTCCTTCTCTTGTTTGAGGTTTGTGAGATCTATTTGCATTGAATTGAGTTGTTTGGTGAGGATAGATATTGGATTTGGTACCTCCTTTTCCTTGAGATTTTCCACGTCATAATCTTAGGGTAATTTAACACCTGTGGACACTAGATGGAGGAAGTACTTTTCTTTATCATCATCAATTATTCATTCCAATATCTTATGGAATCTCTTACTTTTTTTGAGTTTTTCATAGTCATCTTTGAGGATCTCACCTTCACTGTCTGATCCAAATGGGTTATGTTCAAATTTGGGTCCTTCTTCTTCATCTGTATCTTCGGGCTTTTTACCATTGTTATACACCTCAAAAGCCTCACTCTATCTGCAAGTGTCGCTATCCATTTGAGGGGAATCTAGATCCAGTAGGGAACTATGAGAAGTTTCTCCTTGAAAGTGTGGTGTTTTAGGAGGCACTTTTGATCCTTTAGACGTGTACTTTTTGCATCTTGTGTTAACCATGAAGTTGTTTCTCAACTTTGTTAACGTTTCCTAATAGTGCAAGTGAGCATTTCAGATTGTTCAAGTGGGCGTGTCTAGGTAAAAGTAATTGTTTGTTGTTGGTGGATGTAAATGATTCCTGCATTAGAGGGTTAGAATGCCCTGATAGTGAGCTGGGAACCAAGTTGTTGGTAGAAAGTGGGTAGACCACACGTATTGAACTAATCATGAAAGACTGACTAAGCATGCAAGGTGGACGCTACGAAAGTGTTTTGAAATTTCAACAGGGAGACTAGAAGAGACAACAGGAACCAGCTAAAGAGCTAAAATGGTATCCTAATCAATTGAGAATTTCTAAGAAAAACTCCTACAAGTACCCACTATCCTGAATACGGGCTCCCAGATGCGAGCCTCTGATGATACCAAATGCGAGCCTAGAATCTGGATGTGACTATGTGCTGACTAAATGTGATCCAAAATACCAAATGCCATCCTAAATACTACATGCGACTTGGGAAATCTGGGATGCGATCTTATGATGTCTTTGTCAATTTTTGTCAGTTCTAAAAAGTTTATTTTTGAAGTGCGTGAATTTTCTTATTTCCAGATTGCGTTAAGAGGTGTCGTAATGTGTGAAAAATACTTGTACTCTAGGGTTTGAAATTTGTTGATTATTTTGAGGAGCTTATCTTTTTAATGGTCTTTCAAACATGTCAAATAGTTTTTCATTATTATAGAGGTGAAACAGACACTCATCTTTTCCTATTCTCTAGGTGGAGGATGAAAATCTTTGCTCATTGACTTAGGTACACACTCAAATGCTAATCAGAATACAACCATCACCAGCACGCAATGGCTCCAGTCATGATGTTGTATTAGCCAACTCCAAACGCAAGTGAGGGCACAATATGATGAGTGTCTTGGGGCAATTACTTTTTTTCTTACACAAATATTATCACCCTTTTGGGGGTGAATCAGGAGTTCTTTCAGTTGAATTTGTTGTAGATTATTGGGCAATCCATTTGAAACTATACCCCATAGAATTGCACGAGGCAAAATTTAGGCGTATAGCCCTATGAGTACCTGAATGTATGTAGTCTCGCAAGCAAGATTCAAGAAGCTCCACTCTACATACACCCAAGCGTGTTCAAGGAATTATGTAAAAATTCCAAGAACAAAACCAGTTCTGTCTTCTAAGGCTTTAGCCTACGAGGAAGCAACTATTTATAGTGAGTTGGAAGGGTTCGCGTAAAACCTGTCCTCACTTGGGTTGTTCCTGGGAGATTTTTTCCTCAACCGGTAGGCCCTCTACTTTTTAAGTATATGTAACCATGATTGGCGACCTTTGGATGTCTAGATTTTTTATTCTTCCAAAGAAGAAGAGCATACTCTCCTAATCTAAACCGTTTTCTCCCAAAACACGTAAAGCAAAGTTCATTCCTTCAAGCTATGTTGAGCTTGATTTAGTTTGTTGCTTGTCCAATTTCTAAATCCAAATTGAATTAAATGATTGAACTTGTTCTTTGATCCCATATATTTAGTGCTTTGATTGTCCAATTTTGGAATCCAAAAATAAATTATACGATGTAGTTGTTCATTGAACTGCAATATTTAGTGACTTGTGTTGTTCATTTACTGGTCCAAATTGAATTTAAACGATGTGTTTGCTTGTTTAGTTAACTCCAAATACTTTTCAATCCATAAACTGATGTATGAGTTTCTAATTTTCCTTAAAAGGAAAAGAGCATAATCCTCTAGTCAGTTTAGTGATAGATTAGAATATGTATCTGAATTTGGAAAGCAGGGAAAATAGAAGTCAAGATGGGGTTGGGTAACCTGAAAACCAAGTTAGTATATGTTTATGTTAACTCCTACAAAAACTTTCAAGAAAAACCTGTAAACACTTGTTAGGCTACAAGACACCAAAAACACAACTTGTCAAAATGTTAGGGTTGGGCAAACAAAATGCACAAACTTTCTAACAAGATGCAAGCCTAAAATTTTACTGAATGCGATGTAGCATATTGTATGCGAGCTTCCTTACTAGATGTGATTCCATGCTTACTAGATGCGAGCCTGAACTGAAAAGGATCAGGGAAATCCTGGATGTGAGCCTCATTTTCTGTGGTGTGATGGCGTATCCTGAATGTGATCCAAAATGGTCAAAAATGAGCCTGTAACAAAATTTTGGGCATGCAAATTAGTGAAAAAGTGTTAGAAAATGAGGCCAGGTTGGAAATCGAGCCCCACAGTGGGCACCAGAAATGTGTGTGTATATTTGTGCACCTGTTATCTGCAACACAACGCTTCAATAAGTCATTTTGTTAGTGCAAAACAAGGGTTAAAGAGCATATAAACCCTAACATTGACTTATTGCTTTCTAACTAGGATGAGTGTAGCATGTAACATAAAAGCCCTCATATTTATGCTAAATACCAGTGACATAAACAACCTAGCATGAAAGATTTAGTTTAAAACAAGATAATATTCAATGAGCAATGCATATCAATCTAAAAATGGACATTCTAACAATGCAATAAGCATGAATTATGAAATGAAATATGAGTCTAAGTCTATTCCAACAACATAAAAATGTGTTTACAATATGGGATGAAGGCTTAATTGCTCTCAAAAATGGCTTCTATTTAGAGAGAGAGAGAGAGAGAGAGAGAGCTTATTAATGAGTTGAGGGACTCATTAATGGTGGTGTAAGAGCCATTAATGCCTTGAGCATTAATGAGGTATGGAGGAGACATGGGCTTAAGGAATCTTCATTAATGAGGCATTAATGAAAGCCTTAAAGAAGCATAGGGAGTGTGTAAGAGGGTAGCTTGAGAAGATGGACTTTGAGAAAGGAATCTTGAGATTCTTTGACTTTCTCAAGTGGGTGGAGTTGTTAATCATTCCTTAATGGAATGTGACAACATTAGGAGGTGGGTTAGGGTTAGGATTAGGATTAGATTAGCAAGGGTGGAATGAGTTGAGAAGGGCTAGAAACCAGGGTAGAAGTGGTTGAGATAGGTTAGGTTGGGGTTTAACAAAATATTAATTAAATGAATTAAACTTATTTAATTCATTTAAAAATTGGAATTTTAGTATTTAAACAATTTAATTACTTTTTAATAATTAAGGGGACTATAACCATTTTAATTATATTAAATAGGCTAGGAGAATGGGTTCATTTCAAGTGGATAATTGATTTAGGGATTTATTTAATTCCTAGCAAATTAGTCATTTTTAGCCATGTATTTGATTGATTTTGATTTTGGCTAAAAGTAAATAATTTAGTGATTTGATCACTAGGAGATTAAATTGACTTCAAAAGAATTATGCCAAGCAGTAACAGGGTCATTTGGACATAATTGGGGGTATGATCACACTTAGGAAAAATAGGGTCCATAGTTGGAACAAACCAAATTCAAATGGTTATAGTACCAATTCCAAAACTTCTTCTGTATTGTAATTCTTGCTCTTGAAGCTAGTTTTGCCCATCTTCCCAATTTGACATTGTTTGCATATTGTTGATTCAAGTTTCTTCAAAATAGGAATACCTCTTACTCTTTTGTTCTTTCTTATGTTGACTAGGTTATCAAAGTTCACATGACATAACCATTTATGCCATAACCAGCTTTCTTATACTTGTGCAATAAAACATGAACTTTCATTGAGATCAAGATAGAATAGATTACCCTTTGTTTTCCTACCAGTTCCAACTAGGTTTCCCTTACCATCCAAGAGCTTGGCCTTCCCATTCATGAATTCTACCTTGAGACCAATGTTATTCAGTTGTGCCACACTTAGTATATTATGCCTTAGTCATTCAATCCAATAAGCATTATCACATTTTATTCCTTCAGTTAGAGCAATACAATCTTTACCTTTCACATAGCAGGGTTCATCATTCCCAAAACTGACACTCCCACGATCATAGTGCTCAAGATGTTCAGATTTGGTTTTATTACCAGTCATGTGGTGAGAACAACCACTATCAATTATCCAAGTGTCCTTCTTGCTAATATGAGAGTATAGTGCTTCATTTTCATTATCTTCATTATCTGACTCATCCTTAATAGCATTATAAACCATTTCATCTCTATCTTCATCACTATCAAACTCTTTAGCAATATAACAAGATTTCTTACCTTTGTCTTTGTATCTTTTATAGCTTTTGAAATCTTTCTTGCCTTTGTACTTGTTAAACTTTTTCTCACATTTTTCTTCCTTGTTTGGACACTTAGCAGCAATGTGACCAACCTCATCACATGAAAGCAAATTAATGGTATTTTTCCTTTGTACTGTCCTTTTCCTTTTGCAGCTCTCCTCGCAAGTAATGCTTCAATAATTTCCAAATATTCATCATCACTGTCACTGTCAATCTATTTTCCTTTCATCTTTCCAAGGTTTAATTTAGCTTTGAATGTAGACTCAAGATTGCTAGGATTAGGAGAATAATTGTCAAAGTTATCCAACTCAAAATTCGTAAGTCTTCCAACCAATCCATCTAGAGTTATACCATATTAAATCTCATCTCTTGAATAGTTGAAACTCTAATTGCATAGATAGGAAGTAAAGTCTTCAATACCTTACTAACCACTGTTGTGTCTTCAATCACTCCACCAGCAGCTCTGATGGCACTGACACTTTTCTTGATTCTTTCACTATATTTTGTAATGTCCTCTCCTTCTTTCATTTTCATATGATCAAATTGACCTCTGAGACTTTCTGCTTTGGCTCTCTTTACATTGACATCTCCTCCATGAATATCATGTAGTTTGTTCCACATATCAAAGGCAGTAGGGTAGTCTTTAACTTCATCAAATTTATAATAGTTGAGTGCAGAGGCTATATCAATCATCATTATGTTATGATGCTTCATGTGTATCATCTGATCCACAATCAAAGGTCTCAGTGGTTCCACATACCTATGGTCCAATAATTACAAACTAGTATCTCTAATAGTAGATAGATGTAGCCTCATCAAATCTTGTCATGCAGAAAAATTGTCTTTGTTAAGCTTAGGGATCTCCCTTCTGTAAGACATCTCTGATCTTTAGCTTAGGCCTTGAAACCTTCCCTAAAATCACTTGCAGATCTGATACCAATTGTTGGAAATGAGTTGAGTAACTGAGAGGGGAGGGGTGAATCAGTTACCACAAAAACAAATCTGAGTCCCTTAGATGTCTTAAACAAATTTTTCATTGTTTCTCAGTTAACAAAGATATTCTACTATCACTCAGTTAACATAGAAAATCTTAAGGTATTAACTGTGATTATACTTTAGTAATAAATTGCAGAAACATAAACCATAAAGAAAATGAAATGTACATAGATAACACCAAGATTTAACGTGGAAACCCAATATGGGAAAAACCACCAATTGCAACTAGTCATTGTTTTTCACTCTTCTGAAGTGAGCCCTGTTAGGAGCCAACCCTATTAAAGGTTACAATAACACACTGTTAGGTGTGACCCTATTAGAGGATTTAATCACCCTGTAAGGAGTGGCCTTATTAGAGGTCTTCTAACACTTCAATGCAAAAATGTCACCTTGTGAAAGGATTTACAAAAGACTGTTAATTCTACTTTGTTTAAGAAATTTTGATCACTGGTAAAATTGTTAGAGAGTAACAATGGATTGACCTGTTTTGATAAGCAATTGTCTTTGCTAATTCAGATCTCTATTTTATATTTAATTACTTGATCCTCACTTATCAGATATTTTGTTGCATCTCTGTGTGTTTTGTCCTCAATCAGAATCCCATATGATTTTGCCTTCACTCTTCATGTCATAAACACATATCTCTTCTTCTTTCTCATCAGATATTCAATCCAAACTTGACCTTATATGAATATGATAAGCCCTGTCAGGTCGGCCTTAATATCCTTCCAAATAAATAATAAAACTCATGTCTGTCAGCTGCATATAACCAATTATCCATAAAATATAAATTGTTGTTAGTCGGCTGACACTAACTGTTTAACTCGGTCAACACTAAAATCCTTCAACGCCCGACCAACACTGTAATGCCCGAGTGAACTCGGTTAGAACTGAAAAATGACTTTGGTCTTCTTCAATGCCCGAGAGTGCTTGGCATGAACTGATTGTGCTCAGATAGGATTAGACATTTGTGTAAACATCACTATAATTGTGTAAACATCAATGACAATACACAATTGAATAATTGTCATCAACAATATCATCAACTATTTTATTCTCAAGCATGTGGCGTCTTGTAATTTCTTGACTTTCAATTATTTTTAATTTAGAACTTTTGATTTATTGTGTAAATTTATTTATTTACGACAAAGTTAGTTTTATAATCCTCCACTTGCAACAAATAAATTTTTTTATATAACCTTTCACAAAAAAAAAAATCCTTTAAGTGTTTACTTATACATGATCATTATTTAATTGTAGTTGAAGTACATTTATTTTTAGTTGACTAACTTTATGATATTTCATTTATTTAATTGTAAAAATTATGTTATGTTTGAATTCCTTTCCAATTTTTCGTCAACAAATCTTATCATATTTTTTGAAAATTAGGATTTAAACTCACAAAATACACTATTGTGCTTGCTTTTATTTCTTTGCATTCTCTAACATGATTACAAATACACATCCCTTTATTTACATAAGATCAAAGTGACCAAAAGTAGAAAGAGAGACTTAGTAAATAGTTCAATCACGGTTCATAAGAATGTAAAGGAAAACCAATCATATCTTATGTCAATAAATATTAATCAAATAAATACACAAGGTTAAGCATGAATGATTTAGCTTGATTCAAATAATGATTATGAGTGCTTAAGCATGTAAAATAAGCGCTAATCTAGAAAATTAAATGTGAAGATGTTAGGTAATTTACTTTTCTCCAGGAATTATAATGATTGATAAAGTTTGATGTTGCACTAAAATCCAATTACCTCAACGATGACAATGAATTCTCTTTCTCCATGCTTCACCTTGGAATTAAAAAAGCTCCAATTGTATTGTGAGTTAGTCTCATAGAGTTGGATCACTTTCACATAGAGAACATGTATCCTACTTTAACTAGTGTGGAGTTAGAACTGAGGTAACCACATAATATGGTGTGGGGCATTAGAGGTTGTTGCCTTGTTGCCAACTTAGGTTGATCTCCTCAACCAAGTTTTACAAACATGAAACGATTGAAGACACCATTCTATAGTCATGTAAATATGCTTGAATGATTTAATGTAGAATTATGTTTAGTTTATCTCCAAAGTTCAGTCTTCTTAGAATGACGCAAATGATATTTGGATGTGTCTTCTTATTGCCTTTCATAATATTAAATAGTCTAATTTGAATGCCTTTATATATACCAAAACTTGAAAAATTTAGATGTATGAGAATGTTAGGTGCAAGGAATGGGCGAAATGTTTAGGAAAAAGCTCAAACTTTTACAAGAGAGGATCATTGGTTGATATGTCGTTATGCTAAGCCATTCCACATAAATGGATGCAAATAAATGGGAATTGGCATAGGCATTCAAATTTTATCCTCACTTTTTTATTTTATTTTTTAATGCTTTTTGTTGTGCCTTATTTTACTTTCATGTCCTACTATGTTCCATTTTTAACATCTATATTTTCACATGTTTTCTTAACACATTTGCATGTTCCATGGTTATGATAATGCTTTGATGTTATGATTATTGTACATATATTTATAATGGTTTCATGCCAATGCGCATTATCATGTTTACATTGTATGATGACATGTTTACAATCTTATCACACCCATATATTATGGTTCCATAATTTATGATCCTAATCAACCAACTATTACACATTATAACCCTTGTCATATCCCCATTTCTTACAACCAATTGATGTTTCTATGCTACTTGTTTGACCTTTTGAACCATCATTATTTCATTATTTTTCCTAAATTGTGAGCACCACTTTTATGCATGCTTTGGTGATTATCTCCAACTTACATGTTTACATGATATATTTTAAAATGATAAATGTATTATCATGTTTATGTATTCGTACTTCTCCTCAAACTCCTTTATTCATTAGGTACAACTAACTGGAGGGTGTGCATACACAATCCCTAACAATTTTAATGGTTAATATTTGATGGTTTCTTATGTCAAATAGAGATACATCATTATATCTAGAGGGAGAAATATCCTTTTGCAGTTAAATATTTACTTTATATGTATCACACTATATTGTCACATTGCATGGAGTCTTGCCACATAATTGCATTAAATAGACCTTTATTGTATTTATGCATGCTATTCATAATTTTTTATACCACTTTTGAAACATCTAAAATTTTCTATCCCTCATCTTCACCTCTTATTTTTATTTGCAGAAGTTAAAACAACTTGTAGAGTTCATTTATTTTTATACTATGATAGGTGTTATTCATTGCATGCTTTTTGTTGCTTTGTAGGTTTCAACAAACTGTCCTTTCTAAAGAGAGTAGTTGTATAGGTTGTGTTATGTATGCTCAATAACGAGGGTTACTAGAACCAATTTGCAATGAAATAAATCAATCAAACTACTAAGAATGAACCTACGAATAATAAAATGACAAGAAATCAAGGAGGAATACAAATGAATGCAAACCAATAAAGCTCGAATCTTCTATTATCTCTCTCTACTCCTTCTGAATCACTGTGTGTGGTGCTCATTATTGGTATCAATGACGTCTATGACTTGGGAGCGTCGAGAAATGATATTTATTTTGATCACAAGAATGCTTTGAATATCTTTAGCAAGAATCCTGCAAAGTAAGGGCACGTGAAAGATTGAAATCCTGTATCCTTCAAATGCTTATGAAGGGTTGACTATATAGAAAATGGAAATGATATTAACGGTTGAGATTGATCCCAAAGATTGGAGAATGAATGGTTCATGTCAAAAGGAACTGGAGAAGTAATCAGTAAAATCCACCTCTTCAACTAGGAGAGAAGGGGTGATGTTTTAGTTAACTGGGGAGAAACCAATGAACTCCACCTCTTCAACTTGAAGAGAAGGGGTTATGTTTTAGTTTAACCGAGGAGCAACCAGTAAACTCCACCTCTTCAACTTGGAGAGAAGAGATAAAGTTAGGTTAACTGAGAAGCAAATAGTAAAATCCACCTCTTCAACTTGGAGAGAACAGGTAATCTTTAGTTAACTGAAAAGTTGATCATGAGTTACCTTTTTGAATTTGAGAAAGGATTTATTTGAATATTTAATTGATTTTTGTAATTAAAGTATTCAAACATGTGACAATTGAATTCTTTTTGGATTTAGAATTGAATTATTGAATGGAATTAAATTAATTAATTAGAAGAATTAATTAATAAGTTTAAATATTTAAATTTAAACTTTAGGAAATTGAATTTAATTAATTAATGAAAATTAATCAATTAAGGTTATTTAATTAAATAAAATTAATTATTTAATTAATTTTGGGGATATGATTTGGGGAATGAATTTAGAAGAAAATAGATGATTAATTAATGATTGAAAAACCATTAATTAATAGATGAAAATTAGTGTTTTTAATGTAAGGTTGCCAGTATGTCCATTTTAGGGTGTCTACATTTGCCCATGTTTGATGTATTATGGCTTGTCGCATTGTGTCACAGATTCTTCTATTTTGATCCTGCCTCAGGTTTCCCTGACGATAGCATGTGTATTTATGCCCCCTCAACAAATTTAAGGGAAAAGTCACCACATGAGCATTAATTTGTTGATATTGAAAAATGATTATCTGGGTATCTGACTGTTTGTGGGAATACTTCGATATGCTCTTGATACAACTGTTCGTGAGAATACTTCAATATGCTCTAGATATCAACTGTTCATGGGAATACTTCAATATGCTCCTAATATTAATTGTTCATGAGAATACTTCAATATGCTCCTGATATCAATTGTTCGTGAGAATACTTCAATATGCTCTTGATATCAACTGTTTAAGTTTTCGGGGGTCGGGATGATAAAATGGAGGTTCTTCTGGAAATAGGGTTTTCTAAATCACTTATAAATAGCTTGAAGGGTCATTCATTTGTCACTTTGCACTCTTGGAACTCTTGATCATCTGGTGAGTTTGCTTATAGTTTTTTCTACTGTGTGTTCTTTTTGAGCTATGTCGGGGCTTCTGGGTGTCGTTCATGTTTATGATCGGGTTTGTACCTTCCATCGGCCAGTTGGGCGGTGAGTAACTTTGTCCTTGTGCATTTAATGCTTGCATTTATTACATTTAAAATCAATTTCTTTTTTGAAATTTTTGCTTAGTTTTTGCAATTGACTGTGGTTTTGCCGCAATTGTGGATTGCTTTTCACAATCGATAAGAGTTCAGCAATTGACGGTGTTTATTACCGCAATTGCGAGAAATGTGTTGCAATTGTTGGTTACATACTGCAATCGGTATAAAAAGTACCACAATTTCATGTGGTTTACCTCAATTTCTCTATAAGGTGTTTTTATGCATGTTGTCGTACTTATCTAATATTTTTGTCTGCCTTGACCACTGATGGGTGCTTGTTCTATGTTTTCGCAATTCGGCGGGACCATTCTGCGTGTCAGGAGCCGAGACCTGTCGGGTTAGTATACCATTTTCAGTTTTCTAAGGATGAGAGAGATGTCCTTAGACAAATAGGATTATACTAGATATCTTATATGCCCAAGATCATGACCAATAGGGGTTTGATCTCTACTCTTCTAGAGAGATGACATTCAGATACTTGTACATTTCGGTTGTCGACTAGGGAGTGCATTGTTACACTGGAGGATGTTTATCGCATCCTGCAGATTCCCATTTAGTGTGCTCTTGTAGAGTATGCCCATGGTCCTAGTATTGCACCTTTGTCTGAGTTGTCCAGTTTGCCCTAAGATCGGTTAGGTATGTCTGATCCATATGATATCCCATGGTCCAGGTTTGGCATGGGGTTAGATAGATTAACTACCTTGCTTGGTAGTTTGATTTGTGGGATTCTCTATCCTGAACATCGCTAGCATGGCTTCTCAGTTGGGTTTGGCATTGATCTCCAGAGTATGGTTAGAGACCGTACTATATATTCTTGGGGCCCATCTTTGCTTGCGCATATGTACTTCCACATGTTCTATGTGGCTTACCTAGGAGGTAAGTCTCTTAGTTGCGGTGTCATGCTTCTACAGATCTGGGCGTGAGAGAATATTGTTGTCTATAGGCTAGTAGTTGCTCATGATCTTCCTCAGAGGAGACCTTATGTCTTCATGTATGATGGTGTCATTATTCAGTCCCTTATTGGGCACTTGATGTACTGGAGGTAGCAGTTAGACATGATGCCTTACTTTATCTAGAGACCTTACATGGATTGTCTTATTTGGGATGGGGAGGATGCACACCTTCCATTATGTCGACAAAGGAGATTTTTGATTGTTCGTGTTAGTGACCACATTCATATGATATATTTTCACAACACCGATAGGGTGTTGCGCCAGTTTGGCAAGAGACAGGATGTGACTGATTCATATGCTTACTTTTCCCAATAGTTGAGGGATGTCACTCTCTGGGGTACTGTAGTTTCACTTGATGTTGCAGGGACTGAGTTCATGGGTCTACTTCCTATTTCCTAGATGTTGTGATCATCCACTATTGATGTAGGTATAGGTTTTGATTTTTCCATGCTTGATGTTATATCTCTTGTTATGCTTACTTTGTTGTAGATATCTCTTGATTAGTTGCTTATGTTTTATCATCCATATGGTACCGATAGAGAACTTGTTATTTTTTAGGTACTACCCCTCAGTTTGATGCATGGTGGCAACAGTCTCGACCTGTTTCTCTGCTTGATGTGTCTCATCCTATCATTGGTACCATCATGAGGAGGCGTCAGCAGAGATGGAGAGGAGGGACGGATGGAGGTAGGGGTGGAGGATGATATGGTGGTAGGGATGGGGGGTGAGAT
>MU227639.1:2623877-2645529 GCA_018584345.1 Thuja plicata
GGTAGGGGTGGTGGGAGAGATGGTGGTAGGGGTGGTGGGAGAGACGATGGGCGAGATGGTGGGTGGGGAAATGGAGATGGAGATGGAGATGATCCTAGGCCAGGTGGTGATGGTGGGAGAGTAAGGACTAGGGATGGGAATGGGATTGTTAGGCCTATTGGTTTGAGTGTTTTTCTTGAGGAGGAGGAGGCGATAATGGAGGATGTAATACCTCAGCTAGTTAGGATAGTGCGGCAGCGCACAAATGTTGTTTTGGTAGAGAGGGATAAGGAGAGAGTTGAAGTGGAGATGGAGATTGAGGAGGTGGAGATTGAGGAGGTAGGTAATAGCTCTTCTACTGGTAGTACTACTAGAGAGAGTGAGAGAAGTGAGGACTCTTGGGTAGTGCAAGGCACTATGGAGGAGGGGTTGGGTGATAGGGGTCACGAGGGATATATCGATGTGGCCATGGGTGGGATGGACGATGATCCATAGGAGGTGAAGAGATTGACCTAGGAGATAGTTGATCTTCGGGCTAGACTAATAGATTCAGAGGCACGGGTTACTTCCTTGGAGAGTAGGGTTGTTGTTGTGAAGAGTCAGGTTACAGCAGCAGAGGCTAGAGTTACAGCTGTAGAGGATAGAGAGTGACAAGCTCGTGCAGATGTGAGAGTTTACTTGGATAGTATTCAGGACTTGTCTTTAAGGGAGGCTCTTGATCAGATTTGGAGATCTGGTTGTGAGGCCCAGAGGGAGATAGAGTACTGGAGATGATATTATGAGAAGTTGTTCCTTCCACCCAGAAGGTGCCCAGTTACACCACTTCCCAGAGATCTAGTAGACCACATAGATCTCAGAGAAGTGGTATTGTCTGAGATCTTTTATAGCAACAGAGGTCAGGATTTGATATGCCACCCCTCCCCCCCTGTCCACTTGGTAGCGAGGGTGGGGGTAGCTCATGTTGATTCTATATTACTTGTTCATTTTGATGTACCATTTTTATACCGATGATCTATTGACATATTCTGATGTTGTACTGATGATAGTATCTTTGATATACTGATGTTTATAGACATTTTATGTTGATCACCTTCTTTTGTCAGACTTGTGACTGTTCATTGTACTCAGATATTGAGATCTATATATGAGATGTACCTTATGATTCTATATGATGTGCAATTTTTACTTTGTATATGTATGGTTCTATTAGAGGGTGCTTTATGATGAAATGCATGTTATGCAATTCTATTATGCAGACTCTTAGATGTATGATTTTCTTTCCTATGATACTGACACATGTATGCAGGATGATGTTTTTATGAATGCACTTTATATGATGATGTTTAATGGATGTATTTGATTATGATCACTATGTATGCACATGCTCTCTTTTGTTTTTGTTTTCTATGCAAATAAATGGATGAATGCAATCTACTATGCACAAAATATCTGAGTAAATGCATGTGTTAGTTAGAGGATAGTTAGTGGGATATTATCTCTGGAATTGATTGATATATTTGTGTTGATAGATAGGATGGGTGACTCAAGTCATTGTCAAGTTTCCAATTTTGTTCATCATTACACCTTATTATGAAAAAGGAAGAGTATCCAATGTACCCATATATTTCTCATCTGGATACCGCTATGATATCTTGATAACCATAAGGAGTAGAGAGATTGAACAGAAAGAGAACCAAATGCACCAAGATATTGACCATCTAGATACCACTATGATCTCTGATTTTGAATAGAAAGAGAACCAAATGCACCCAGATATTGACCATATGGATACCGTTATGCTCTCTAATTTTGAAAAGAAAGAGAACCAAAAGCACCCAGATATTGACATTTTGGATACCGCTATGCTCTTAAAAATTTCTGAAAAATAAAAACCAAGAGAGAAAATCCAATGCACCCAACAGACCATATGGATATTGTTATGATTCTATTGGTAGAAAGAAGAAGATAACAGAAAAAGGTTGTCCAATTCTTTTCCAGGGTTAAGCTCAGATCGTAGAACTGCGCGGCTGCCAGATATGTGACAATGCCTGCCGCATTTATCCTAAATCATCATTGCCCCAGAATTGAAATGAAATAGTCCACAAATAGTAATCAAATAAAATAAGATCATGATCCATCATAGCTACTCTCGTCACTTGGTGGTATCTTGGAGTAGCATAAGAACACAATTGCAAAAGATATACTGACATTCGACTGACACGACTGACCTAGTCAACAATTTATTGCTTTGATTTACTTGATTCTTTGATGCTTGATTGTGTCTAGTTTCAGGAATAGATGACTCATATAAGACTAATCTGTCTAGTTTTGAGCATATATATCACTATGTAAGACAATGGATTTGTTTGATTTGATTGATTGATTGATTCGAATACAGATTGGATTTGTTGATAAAGCTAAGTCATATGAGTCCATTGTTGATTTGTGAAGCTCATGATTTTGACATTGATTGATTGGTTTTATCATCTCTTGTTTCTTAATAATAGAGTTGGTTTTATTGCTCAGATTTTGTAATTTCTGATTTTTTTTTATGAAGATTGATTTTTTCATGACATTTTTGCTTTTTTAGGATTTTTGTGATGACTTTTTAAGATTTTTAGGGATTTTTTTAGGAATTTTATAATTCCCACTAGTCTGGTGGACCAGTACAAAATAGGATAAAGCCTTGGGTAATCATTCTTGCATGCAGGGAGTACAAGCTTCAATCTTTAGGAGTTCATTGATGGTGAAGCAGGATTTGAACACTTGGCACCTATTTGCCAATTGTTCACCAAGGTGCCTGCCCAATAGTGCCTATTTGCTAGGTTTTCACTGAGAGAGCGATTATGTTTCTCTTTACTTTTCTCTTTTTTTTATTTTTTTGTTGTCGCCAAGGTGCCTGTTCGCCAAGTTTTCACCAAGGTAATGTTTTGTATTTTTGTATTTTCTAGATATGTAGATAAATGCCTTTGACCTTAGGACCTCAAGCCTAGAACCTCTTGAGGTGCATGTTGTTAATATAACCTGGGAGCTTATCTCCTTCTGGTGTTGCCAGTTGATATGCCCCATTGTTGCAAGATGTGATAATGACATAGGGTCCTAGCCAGTTAGGCTCAAACTTTCCTAGTTTTACCCTTTCTACTTGGTTCTTTTGATTCTCCATATGTACAAGGTCTCCTACCACAAAGGTGATTGGTCTGACCTTCTTGTGATAGTTCTCTCTAAGTAAATTCTTATAGCCTTGTAAGTGATTGAATGCATTCTTTATTCTCTCATCCAACAATTCTAGCTCATTGAGTCTTGCTACTCTGTAGTCTTCATCTGAAATGATGTTCTTCAATGAGATTCTTAGGGATGGGATTTCAACTTTGAGGGGTAGGACCGCCTTTGATCCATATACTACTGAGAATGGAGTGGCTCCTGTGGGGGTTCTCACACTAGTTTTGTATACTCATAGTGCGGGACTGAGCTGTAAATGCCAGTCTCATCCTGATTCATTGATTGTTTTCTTTAAGATCTTCAAGATGGTTTTTTTTATGGCTTCAACTTGACCATTCCCTTTGGGATAGTAGAATGAAGAGAAAAATTATTTGATGTGGAACTGTTCGTAAAGATCTTCCACATGTTGATTTCAAAAAGGTGTACCTTGATCTATGAGTATGGTTTGAGGGATTCCATATCGACAGATGATGTTGTTTAATATGAACATGGATGTTTTCTTACAAATGATGTAGGTGAGAGGAATGGATTCCACCCATTTAGTAAAGTAATTCATTGTTGCAATGATGTACTTGTGTCTATTATACGATCTTGGTGTAATCTTACCCACTAGGTCAAATCCCCACTTAGAAAATGGTCATGGTGAACTGATGGGATTGAGTTCTTGGACTAGTGCATGGATGAGATCTCCATGAATCTGAAATTATCTACACCTTTGCACATATTTTTTGGCATCTAAACCTACTGTGGGCCAATAGTATCCCATTCTGATGATCTTCTTTGCTAAGTTATTGCCACCTGCGTGGGCTCCTCAAATTCCTTCATGTACCTTATACAAGGCTCTCTGGGATTACATGGAAGTGAGACATCATTAAAGCATTCCATCTAGACTTCTTCTATATAGAGTACTAGCGAGAAGGGTGTACCTAGACGCTTGGCGGATGAGGGACTTATTTTGGTTCCTAGACAAGTTGGGAGGTAGGACACTATTTTGGAGGTAATTGTACACATCATGGTACCATGGGGATTCAGGACCAACAAGGATGCATGCTGAATTTTTTATTGGAGCTTGATGTGCTGGTATCATTAGTTGCTCTACCAAAAATTTAAATCTGGTTGCATTGCCCAGCATGTCGATCAAGGATGTTATGGTATCCATTGCATTTGTTGCTTTGTTTTGAAATCTTGGCACTTGCTCGAATACAATGAAATAGAACGAAGCTCACATCCTGTCCTTCAACTCTCTATATGAGATCAACTTCTCATCTTTTATCATGTATTCATTATTTACTTGGATGATGGCCAATTGTGAATCTCCATAGACTTTTAGGTTCTTGGTCCTCCATTGTATATTTGTCTTCACTCTAATGACTAGAGCGTCGTACTCAGCTATATTGTTCATGCATGGAAATTTTAGTCAGAAAAGCTTAGGGATCACATCATTATTTGGAGTAATAAGAATTATACCTGCTATGGCACCATGGTTTGTGCATGACCCATCAAAGAATAGTCTCCAAATTTCTACTGATGGTTGCACTATGAGAATGGACTCATCTGGAAAGTCAGAAACTATAGGTTGATGGTCCTATATGGGTGCCTCTGCTAGCTGGTCGGCAATTAATTTCCCTTTGATATCTTTTCTGTCCATGTACTCTAAGTCAAATTCACTTAAGATCATCACCCATTTAGCAAGTCATCCTATTAGTGTTGCTTTACTTGGTAAGCACTTCAAGGGATCAATGTGTGGTATCAACTTTGTTTGATGGCTCAACATGTAATGTCTTAGCTTCTGGGAAGCAAAAACTACTGTGAGGAATGATTTTTCAATTGGAGAGAAGTTGAGCTCGTAGCCCACCAAAGTTCTATTGAGGTAGTAGACAAATATTTCCTTGCCTTGGTCATCATGTTGTTCCAAGAGAACTCCTAATGTTGAATCAGTTGCCAATATATACAAAAGTGGTGGCCTTCCTTGAATGAGTGGCACCCATATGAGAGACTTCAATAGGTATTCTTTGAATGTTTGGAATTCTTTCTTGCATTTTTATGTCCATATGAAGGTCACATATTTGTGTAGTAGATGTTGGAATGGATGTCACTTGTCTGCTAGTTGGGCGATGAAGCGCCTTATGGATTAAAGCCTATGTTGTAGACCCCTTATTTGCCTTAGATTGGTTGATGGTGAAATGTCAAGGATGACCTTGACCTTTTCTGAGTCTACCTATATGCCTTGATGTGACATAATGAATTTCAAAAATTTTCCATCAGTAACCCCGAATGCACACTTATTTGGATTTAATCTGACCTTGTACTCTTACATTCGATCAAATATTGGTCCCAATACTTGTAGGTGATTCTCTCTGAGCATTCACTTGGATATTATGTCGTCAACATAGTCTTCCATTATTTATGAATGATATCATGGAAGATCATGGTCATAGCCTTTTGACATGTTGCTCCTGCATTTTTAAGGCCAAATGACATTACGTTCCAATAGTAAGTGCCCTAGGCACATGTAAATGCAGTCTTGTGTTAGACTTTTGGTGTAATCCTTATTTGGTTATATCCCAAGAATTTGTCCATGAGTTATAGCATCTGATGTCCTACTATGAGATCTACTATCATGTCAATATTTGATAAAGGAAAGTCATCCTTGGGACAAGCTTTATTTAGATCTCTGAAATCTGTGCAAATGCAAATTTGACCATTATGATTGTTACTGGTACCATATTAGATATCAAATCTGTGTATGGGATTGGTCGTATGAAGCCAATATTTATGAGTTTTTAAAACTTCACTTCGACAAGTAAAGCGACACGTGGATGCATTTTTCTCAACTTTTGTTTGACAGGTTTGGCATTTCGTAACAATGGTAGATGATGTAATATTGGCTCCGGATCTAGACCTGGCATGTCTGAATAGGACCATGCAAATTTAATTTGCCTTTCCTTGAAGAAGCTAATGAACTTCTCTTGTTCTTCTAATGTAAGTGATTTTACCAAATAGATATTTTTGGGGTTCTTTTCATCGCCTAGGTTGACTTCTTCTATTTCCTCAACTAGTAATGTTGACTTTTCCTTTGTTAAGGGGAGGAGTTCTTGCTTTCCATCCTCTGGTGCCTGAGAGAGGTTTTCACTAGAATATACATCTTTTATTTATTTTTTGTCATTTTTGAGTCAGAAAGCGCCTTGCGGTTGTCACTTACTGACTGTTCTATTTTTCTTTTTAATTTGCTTTTTGACTGGAAAGAGGAGATTCCTCCCCAAAATAGGTTGATCTGTCAAGGTCAATAGAGAAACATGATTTGTGGTCTCTGATGGCATGCCTTATCTAAGTCCCATGAATTATGTGATAGCCTCATCATTCTCAAAGAGATCTATATCATGTTGTCCTTGTTGATCCCATTCTATGAGTTCAGGGTGTACCAGACAAAGATCCTCATGGGGGATGACTTTGCTTGGGTAGATGAGACTATGGTGATAGTTCTAACGAACTTGGAATGTGATGTGGATGCACCACCTAAGGAATTGTTATCGATATTTCTATCGATACATGGTTGGTCCTCTATAGTCATTTGGTCAAACATATCTTCAAGGTGTATAGTGTTGACTGGCCAAGGGGAATAGTCTGGGAGGGTTGGTTTAAAATTATGGAGGGATCTCCACTCATACTCATGGGAATTGGTTGCACTACAATGATCATTTGATGTCTCACTTTCCTCATCATATTGGATAACTTGGTTAAGGTTTAATAGTGAATAAGAGGTTCCCACTTTAGATGACAGTAACTGTTGGGGTATACTGTTGATTAAGGCATGTTCCGAGTTTTGCCCCCGATGTAATTCTGCAACTTGTTCTTGGTCAATGAGTATGTCTTGGGTGGTAGTACTAGTTCTATTTTTCCCATAGCCTAACCCTCTCTTGTTTCTTTGGGTTGGCAGTAAAGACAGTTCCATCAAACCTTGTTGTCTTGCCCCCAGACCATTCATACCATCGTACACAAATTTTTGCAACATTGTGAAGCCGACTCCATATGTTAACACAAGTATGGGTGCTTGAAGTGTTTCTTTTGGGTCTTGATATAAGAAAGTGTTTATATCCGGATCTAAAGGGTTCTCTTCTGCTATGTCCCCCCATTTGAAAAATGTGGTTGGTGGACATCTAAATAGAAATGGTTCCAAATTTTCAGGTGTTGTCACTTGTTGAGGCATGCCATATAACCTTGGACTTTGAGGCATGTTAGTGATGGTAAAATTTTCCTCATAGCTATACTCACCACATGTTTGTAATGTATATCTTCCCCACCCTTCTTTTTATACCCTTGGCAATAAATTTGATGTAGAAGGAATGCTTGCCTCTTGATTTGAAGGTACTTGATTGTCAGTATTTCTTCTAATGGTGTTGTAGTATTGGAACGGGTTTTGATCTCCTTCAATGATTATTTTTGCCCCCTGGTATGGGAACTTGATGCACTGATGATATGTAGAGGATAAAACTTGCATCTCATGAATCCATGGTCTTCTGAGTAACATATTATATCCTAAATCTAGGTCTAGGATTTGGAACAGGGTGTTCTTAATAACTGGGCCTATTCTAACTGGCAGTATGAGGATACCTTTTGAAAACCTTTCTTCCTTGTCATAGGCCTTGATATTAATTCTCCTTGTGACATCAATGTTGGATTCAGAATATCCCAAGGTTTTGATTACTTTCAAAGTATATATGTTTAACCCAGCTCCACCATCAATGAGGACCCTACAAATTGTATGTTTGTGGACTTGGATAAGCAGGTGCAAGGGATCATTATGCAGAGGCTTGTGCAGCGAAACGTCATGGTCTGTAAAGGTTGCATGCTTGTTGGAAGCGATGTAATTCACCATGGTTTGGAAGTTCTCTGGTGTTATGTCCCTGACAACTGCATTTTGAAGTGCTTGATTGAGAGCTTGCTTATGTTGTGGCGATATGCACAAAAGGTTGAACATAGATATCTAGGCAGGTGTGTGCTTTATCTTATCCACAAGACTGGTTCATGGATTGGAGGTTGTTGGAGGATTAGCTGGTATAGCTGATGTGGAAGCTTATCCTTGCAAGAAAAGATGGAATGAATCATGGTAACAACGTATTTGGCATTCAGATCTCTGATAGTAATAGTAGCCACATGACTATCTAAAGGATTGATGCAATTGATGCTGTTATCAACGTTAGCATAGGTGTAATTCACTTTCTTGGACTGTCCACTAGACCCTGAGGATTTCTCTTTGTTATGATCATGGAATGTGTTGTTGAAGGTTGTGTGATCAGTTGTGCCCTTGGATTGGGCATTTGTGACATCGATAACCCCTGTGTCGATCAAATCTTGAATGGCATATTTCAATCGATAGCATTCGGGTGTCTTGTGTCCTTTTACCCGATGAAATTTGCAAAAGTCATTGTCGTTCCTCCAATTTGGTTTAACAATGCCATGTTCATATTTTCTGATTTCAGGAAGAGTGATAGTATTGGATTGTATCAAATTTCTTAAGGATGACTCTATTGACTCCCCTAATGGTGTGTAGTCTTGTTTAGGAAATGGGAAACATTGTGGGCATTGTGCGTTGGTTTGGTTATTGGACACAACTGCTGCTTGCACAATGGGTGTTTGATTTTGAGTGTTCACTTGCCGAGTGTTCACCATGGGTTTCTAATTAGTCATAGGTGCTCCTTGTAGTGAAACCTTGGGTTGAGCATAGTTGATTTTCTTCACGTCAATGACACCATCATTGGTGACTTTTGTTTTCTTGTTCCACCATTTGGCTTTATCCATTTTTGAGCTATGAAAATTAGGTGTAAAGGAGCATAATAATGAATTAAAACACTCTAAAACTAATAATCTAAAATACATACATGATTGGACTGAAAAGAAAGCCTAAAAATAGTAAAATCATGAGTGCAAAACTCCCTAAAAAAGAATCCAAGCTCCCTTTTGATCTTTTGATTTGTCCATGCTTATGGATGTGTGCTCTAGATTTGATATGCTTCAACCTTCAAGAAGGGTTCTTCAAACTGATATTATAACTTTGCTTTGGAATTGGATTTTTGCTTTTCTCTCAAAACTAGCATTATAACAATACATGAAAGGTGGATGAAGTTGTGAAGGAATGAGGTTTCTTTTATAGAAAATGGGTGAGAAATCAAGGGTTGGGATGCAATCCTAAGGAGAGGTCCAGATGCATCTAGAAGAGAGCACATGGATTGTGCTTCTTCAAGTGCATCATATGATGAAAAGTGTCACAATATGATTGGGTTGAAAAGAGGGATGAATGTGACCATTTAGAGAAGTGATCCAAGAAGATGAGAGGAGACTTTAGGAGATAAGGCTATTAAAGAGGGTGTAAGAGCCTTAATGAGGAGTGTAAGAAGCATTATTGAGGCATTAATGAGGCATGGGTGAGGGGATAAGATAGAGCTTGAGAAAGTTGACTATGGGGAAGGGATTGAATTCCTAATCCAAAGATTAGGAATGTGACATCATTAGGGAAATTTTAGGATAGCATTAGGATTAGGATTAGGATTAGCATGGGTGAAGAGGTTGGGATTAGTTTGAACTCTGAGTTAGGTGGTTGAGATAGGTTAGGTTAGGGGTTAAAGGGAATATTAATGAATTGAATTACATAAACAACATATTCATTCAATAATAGGGGAATAGGGTTTTAATTAATTATTAAGCTATTGGTTGCTTTTAATAATAAATAAGGACTATAGTCAATTAATTGAATTAATTAGGGCCAGGGGATGACATAGGTCAATTAGGTAATGCTTAATTACTTAGTTGATATGTCCCAGAAAGCACTAAATATGATTGAATTAGGTTAATCAGATTTAGGTGTCTACACCATTGCATTTTTGTTTGTGTTTGTCTGGGTAGGGTCTGAAAGGATACCTCTCTTGACCAAATTTTGCTCACAGCAAACTCCTCATTTGATGAGTTGCTTGAAGTTAGGAGCCAGCTGCAATTCTTTGGTAAATGACATATCTAGGATCAGATTGTCAACGAACATGACTATGAATTCTTGCTTGGGTATGTCATACATTATTCTATTTGTAATGTTCCTCCACCTTTGTAGGAATTTCACAAAGGATTCTCTATCTCTCTGTTTAATGTCATAGAGGTCCTTGATGCTGACCTTGCATTCGATGTTATGATGGAAGTGAGCAATGAATTTTTTGGCCAATTCTCCCAAAGACAAAATACCATGGGGTAGGTCTGAGAACCATTTCATTGTTGGTCTGGCTAGACTTTGTGGGAACAGTCGCATTAGGTATGTTTCCTCATGTGCTACCTCAATGCAACTAGAAAAGAACTCTTTAATATGCTCTATAGGGTCGGTGTTGCCTCTATACTTGTCGAACTTGGGTACCAAGAAATGAGTGGGAAACAGAGACATGTGCAATGAGTGGTCAAAGGGGTATGGGTACAAATCTTATGCATTGTAGGATTTGGTTTGCCCTTGATTTTGCATGTCCATCATTTGGGTTTGTAGACTTTGCACTTATTGTATCAACCTGTCTATCTGAGATTGAGCAACATTTGCAGCATTGACTCTTTGTGTTGTGTTAAGTACAAGGATTCACCTTTGTGTTCCCTGAGTTGGGACCTATGATCTAGTCCTTGTGACTTGATATTGGTTCCCCAATGTGTGATTCTGATACTAGGGCATTTGGTTGGTCCAAGATTGATGTTGTTGTGTTTGTTGTTGGGGTTGTGGTTGTTGTGATCCCTATAGAAACAAAGGTGTAGCCTTGGGTGGACGTTGACTGAATTTTGGACCCACAGAGATTAATCCCTATGGGAGCGAGGTATTGAGCACAAGGCTAGCAGGGATTGACTGTAGTATTAGAATAGTATCAAATGAGTTGTTGCTTGTTTGCGTAATTGATGACATAGCATGAGAGCTTGATATAAAAGGCCATGAGGCCAATGCTTGAGATACACTAGTGACCAAGGGTGAACTTAGTTGGGAGTCTGTCATGCTTTGTGTGGATGATGTGCTAGCTTGATTCATAGAGCTAGTTTGGTTAGACATAGTCTGTATTGATGTCGTTGTCGTCGATGATGGAAAGATTTGGGATATCAAAAGTTCTATTTGAGAGGTTTAGGTTGTGTTTTGACCTATGAGAGGGTTCTCAGGCCATATTGTTGACACATTAAATTCAGCGGGGAGTTTGACTCCCTTTTTAATCAACACAATTAAGAACCTTTCAAGATTTCTGTCTACAACAACGTCAACTACTTGTGCTGAATAGGCGTCTTGCTCTATGTGTTTGAGCTCCTCATCTTTGACATCTTGGAACAATGTTGGTCTTCAGGGATTCTCAATGTAAAGAGCATGACTAGTGTTTCTAAAAGGGTCATCCTCTTGCTCTTGTTCCCACAGGGGAAATTGGTTAATACAGGACTCATCAGGTTGTGTTCTAGCCTTCAAACTAGTGTAAGGTCCTCCATATGGTGTGTGAGACATAGTGTTATCCAGGTTTTTTGACTAAAATAAGTGATATAAAGCAAACAAAAAAGGATAACCTTTCTAGGAGAGTCTGAGTTATGTTTTGACAAGGGTAATTCTAGGGACATATTTTGAGTTCTCTTGATTTCAAAGACTTGGTGATGTAAGAATAGGATTCTTGACTATTGCCTTGGGACAAAGTCACTGATAGAGATTGATGATTTTTCAGATAACAAGATCAAGATAATCTAGTCTTAACTTTTGAAATAACAAAGTTTAGACAATACTCATGCTTTCAAAGAAGGATGATCTTAAATGTTTAGAGATTCACACAATATTCTTCACTTTTTCCTAGGATGTGGACACTGATCTTTTCACTCAAAATGGGGAATATTTCTAAGGTTTTTAGGTAAAAATAGATGTTTCAGATCTCTGGGTCAAGTGCGGAAAACTTCCACTGATTGAGGCAAAGTGATAGGTTAACTACGGTAAATAATCACCGATTATGGTAATAAAAGGCTCAATTGTGGAAATAAAGGGATCAATTGCGGTAAAAATCTGTCAATTTTGGCAAGATGCAAGCAATTGCGGCCAAGGAGACAGTCCGAAAAAGATCTAAAATTTGGTATATATATTTGATAAAAAGTTGATTTCTGGAGCAAGGATTCTGATTGTAGAACAGGTTTGATGTTGACAGCCTAGACTTGAACACATTGGACTCGTTTTGACAGTTTTTTTGATGTTAGTTTTGCATTTTTGGAAACTAATCATAGAACAAGCACAATAGAAAATGCATTTTGTAATCTAGCACGAGTCTTGACACAAGGATAAACAGATTAATATAGGTCAAATTTGGCTTCAAGATACAATATTATAGGCCCAATGCTTGAATGTTTGTTAGCTCACACAATAATTTTCACACTACTAGGACACAAAGGTCCATGACATAGGCGCCTGTTTTTTTGTCATTGCCAGATATTGTTGTCATGCTAGTGAAGATCTATTTCATTACCACAATATCCTAGAACACATATGTTGGGAATCGTGGGGGAAAATTATGCAACCCCTTACACTATAATAAGGTATTTGTTTGGAGGTTAATCATGTAGGTCTATATTTAACAAGGTTTTAATAGGGCCCATGGCATCTATCCAATCAGTTTGTACATGTGTGACTCACTTAAGAGCCTAGTTGACCATGTTGTCTACTTAGGGATATTCACCCGATACAGGCTATCATCAATACACCTCGCCCGAGCTTGGCTAGATATAAAATGGAACTTTGGTTCACATCTTATTTGTATACCGATCAGAAGGATTACCAGTTTAAGGTCATTCTCCAAGGAAGAAGTGCATTCCCCACACAAGCCTTTTCTAAAAAAGTATAAAGGTTTTTAATCTAACAAATTTGTGCAAACGCACCAATGACCCAAGACACAATGTTAATTGATTTAAACACCAAAAATCCAAATGTGAACTAAGCTAATCACCCATACAGGCACAAGTGTTCAATTTTAAATCCCAAAGTAGGTGATGATTTGCTCATTCAATTTTAATGCACCAAATTGAAAGATTATTTACCTTTGTTAAATTCTTAACCACCATGTCAATTTTAAGCATTAAATTGGAAAAGTGAGGTTCAAGATGTTTGCATGCAATATTTGTTTTAAGCACCAAAAACACAAGTGAATGAATTTTAGGTTGCTTTATTAATTGTTTCCTCACCACAAGCTGTCAAAAAGTAATTAGTACCAAAATCTTCTAACTAACAATTGAAGAACATCCAGCAACTCCGGAATTGTTAAGAGCGTTAAGGCTAATGGTAACCTTGTATTTAGCTGGAAAATGTTTGATAGAATCAAGATACCTATTGTAAGATTCACTTTGATATTCTACTACGATTGCCAAGATGTATGTTTGTTGCATGCAGTAGTTAGCAATCCTTCTTATGGAAGCTCTCAATGATCTAGCACCCAGGATGCATCTGATTATCCACTTGGTCATTAGTCATTTTCTCAATCTTGCACAGAAACTGAGAAAAACAATCAAATTTTAGTAGAAAATAGTGAATTTGAATCAAATATGTAATAATTATGTCGACTATGGTATAATTTTGGCAATTGCAATAAAATTTTGTCAAATGCAGCAAAGTTCTGGCGATTGTGCCAAAATGTTGTCAGTTGCGGCAATATATTGGCGATTGCGACACAGATCGGTCAGTTGTGGTAAACTTCTCTCAATTCAGGCATAGTGCAAAAAATAGAGAATTGAATAAAGGCAGAAAAGAATTGTGAAACCCTCAAATTGATTGCGGCATTAAATCAATCGATTGTGGCATATTTTCGTCAATTGCGGCAAAATACCAGTGATTGCGAAATTACAATGATATCAAAAAATTAACAAAAAATAAAATCTGTAGCCATACAGTCAAGGCCAGAAAGTCCTGTTTGTCATCTTGAAGAGATTATTGGGTTGTTTGATTCACGTTGGGTTCACAAAAATGTATAGGCTGTGTTTTGTATGCTCAATAATGAGGGTTAGTAGCACCGATTTACAATGAAAGAAATCAATCAAACTACTAAGAACAAACCTTTGAACAATAAAATGGAAACAATAAAGGAGGAATACAAACGAATGCAAACCAACAAAGCTCGAATCTTCTATTGTCTCTCTCTACTCCTTTTGAAACGATGTGTGTGTGGTGCTCAGTATTGGTATCGGTGGTGTCTATGACTTGGGAGCGTCGAGAAATGATATTGATTTTGATATTAAGAATGCTTTGAATGCCTTTAGCAAGAATCCTGCACAGTAAGGGCGCATGAAAGCTTGAAATCCTAGATCCTTCAAATCGTTATGAAGGGTTGATTATATATAAAATGGAAATGATATGAATGGTTGAGATTGATCCCAAAGATTGGAGAATGAATGGTTTAGATCAAAAGGAATTGGAGAAGTAATCAGTAAACTCTACCTCTTCAACTAGGAGAGAAGAGGTGATGTTTTAGTTAACTGAGGAGCAACCATTGAACTCCACCTCTTCAACTTGGAGTGAAGGGGTTATTTAGTTTAATTGAGGAGCAACAAGTAAACTCCACCTCTTCAACTTGTAGAGAAGAGATTAAGTTTGGTTAACTGAGAAGCAACTAGTAAACTCCACCTCTTCAACTTGGAGATAAGAGGTAACGTTTAGTTAATTGAAAAGTTGATCACGAGTTACCTTTTTGAATTTGAGAAATGATTTATTTGAAGATTTAATTGATTTTTGTAATTAAAGTATTCAAACATGTGACAATTGAATTCTTTTTGGATTTAGAATTGAATTATTGAAAGAAATTAAATTAATTTAATTATAAGAATTAATTAATAAGTTTAAATATTTAAATTTAAACTTTAAGAAATTGAATTTAATTCATTAGTGAAGATTAATCAATTAAATTTATTTAACTAAATAAAATTAATTCTTTAATTAATTTTGGGGATATGATTAGATGATTTGGGGAATGAATTTAGAAGAAAATAGATGATTAATTAATGATTAAAAAACCATTAATTAATAGATGAAAATTAGTGTTTTTAATGTAAGGTCGCAAGTATGTCCATTTTAGGTTGTCTACAGTAGTAGAGGAAGAATGATCTCTTTTTCAAAGTATAAATTATTTTATAATTGTTTAAATATTAATTTTCATGTTTATTGAGAATGTCCATGCTTCAAAATGTATGCTAATGTTAGATTCACATACACATCAAAGGGGCCTAACAAAATGTAATGGTGAAATTAACACACCCTTTCTATCCCCATTTAGTTTTGTGTCTGTCTTGATATGAGAGATTCAATGTAATAATAAATTGACAAGTGACACACTTTTATGTTAGATTTGGTTCACAATCTCTTACCTTTTTAATATTATTCATCTTTACTTCCGCCCCATTCACACTATTTGTCAAATATTCATTCTCCACCCCCAAAACCAACACATTATCCCTTTACACAATTTCTAAATGGCTTGGGATCCATCCAATTTAACAATGAGAATTGCAATAATGAGCCCCAAATTTAACACTTTAAATTCAAATATAAACGTTCTCACCTCTTTTCCCTAGTTTCTATTAGTTGACCTAACACATATTTCATGTGGCATGTGTTGTGGTGTATTTTAAAATGTTCATTGCGCACTCACTTTCATAAGGAGGAACACAACTCTAATAGACAAGAATAATTAGGGTAGACTTTTGGTTCTAGATGAAAATACAAGAATCAAATTTGTATTATCATATAAGCCATCCACATGCTTGCAAAAAAATTTCATTGATCTTTCTCATTGTTGATAGTTTAATCTATCTTGGGGTTTGACCTAGGATAATTTATTTATATATTAAGTTAGCTCAAGTTTTCACAACGTCTCTAAAATATCACCTTGGTGATTCAAATATCTTGAAGTTAGAAGTAGTAGTTCTTCTAACACATTTCTTGTCAAGCTAGTTATGTATTAGCTCAAATCAATTTCTCACATTGTATCATGTTTGCACCAATAGAGATTGAACTAATGAGACCAAAAAATAATTCACACCATTTTTTTTTATAGTTGAAACTTTGAAATATTTATGATACCAATACAATTAATTTTTCAATAATATTAATTTGATTCAAAATGATATCAATATTAATTAGTTATCGTCAATCCTAAAATTAAATACTTGTATTTGTTTATTTCACATTATTTTAATTCTATTATCCATTGTCTAGAGGGTTGAACTTAATTTATTAAAATATTAGATTTTCATTATGGAAACTTAAATTTATTTTGTCATATGAACATCTTAAGTAAAATTCTTTTGAAAACATTTCATTTCTTTGCATTTATTTATATGACCTTGTTTTTATTATTATTTTGTTCACTACAAATTTCAAACATATTCCTTAATTTTTTTTATTACTACAAATTTCAAACATATTCCTTTACTTTTGAGAAAAAATAATTATATTAATTTTAGGATTTAGAAAAATTATATCAAGGGTCTACCTAGGGGAAAGGGACCAGTAGTGGCTATACCACCAATACTCGTTCACTTTTCATTATAGGGAACCCCAATACAAAATAAACCTACACACCAATAAATGTACATATTTAACCCAAAACATATTTATTCAACCCCCAATACATGTTCATACATGAACAAGTAGTAGATAGATAAAAAAACAAAAAATTGAACCACTATTGGTCCTTATGTGATTGACATACAATCTTCCTTGCACAAATTTAGTGAATAAAATTAAAAATTCATATTGTTTACAATAACCACTTTATGCAAGTGGACCAAAAGTACAAAATTAATCAAATTACAAATACAAGAGAGTAGTTATTGGTCCCTCATATGACAATTTTAGGAATGAAACTGCACTTTATGGTTTCTCATATGCACTTTCTCCAAAACAGGTTTGTACTCTTTGAGGCATTTAATCTATCTGCAAATAGTACTTGCATTTTCAACAAATAGTGTAAGGCTCCCATATAGACACACAAAAAAAGAACAAAAACATTAAAAAAAAATTGTAAGGCTAAATCCACACACGAGAATTATATTGAATATGAAAGCATAAAATGATCGATTGGTTGCAAGCAATAAGAATTTACACAAGAAAAATCTACACATACAAACATAGGTATGAAATGATTGTTTCATTGCAATCAATAAGAGCTCAGTGCAAGAATGAATTGATAGGATGTTTCCCACCAGAATTCAAATTCAAAATTCAACAACCACAAATGAATGCATTCAACTTACACATTCAAATTTTCAAATTAATTTTATAAATGGATTTTGCAAGTTCATTTTCATTACTACAAATAGGAAGTCTGAATATTCTTTGTAGACCACAGAGGTGAAGCAGGAATTATCTTTTCATTACTTTAAAGTCTGAATATTCTCTGCAGAGCTCATAGTTGAAGGAAGATTTTCTGCATAATCCTAATCAAAGAGACTTTCTTCAGGTTGGTACACTATGCTTAACCTTTGTAATTTTATTTCATAGGTGAATATTGTGAAAACTTACTATTTTCTATATTCTAAATACATCAACCGCATCCTCATTAATTTATAACCTTATTTGTCATGCAGCTGTCACTTAGAGTACCAATACACATTGTAACCTTCTACTAATGACATCATCTACATTTTATAATCATATCAGAGTCACCCCTCCATCACATGCTTTAAGTCTATCTTGTGTCATTATCTCTGCTTTCTTTTGTACTCGTGTATATATACACAATTATGAGTATACCTCAATAATCATGCACACATATGGCATATACGAAGTAACAGATACCTTTTTCATTTAAATGTTTACTATGCCTTGTATTTCATTAAAATGTTAATATCCCATTGAGGGTCTCTTTTTCTATTGAATGATTATCTGTGTGACTAAAGGGCTACATTAAAATGATGAAATATGCTTCTACGTTAGTCCATCATGCTTTATGTGGTTTTTTTTTTCATCATTGCTTCAAATGTCGACCATTCTATTAAAATGTTTACTATTTCATATATGTGGTAGAGGGTTTCATTTTTTGTTGTGAATGATTATCCGTATCCATATAGTGTTCCATTAAAATGATGAACACTACTTCTGCATTCCTGCATTTTGCATAGGGTTACATTAAAATGATGAAATCTGCTTCTATGTTACTCGGTCACACTTTATGTGGTTTGTTTTGTCTGAACAATTTTATATATATATATATATATATATATAATAATGGAATTGAATAATGATGACTAATCCCATGCAGGACAGATTCATGGCACGAGGTAAAGGTAGAGGTAGATTTAGAGGTGAAATCAGGGTTAGGGGCACACCAAATTCAACATCGGGGGACAGGCAGACTTGTAGAGGTAGAGGTAGACATACAGTCAGAGTCACTAGTGGACTACACTTCATAGATACAATGGATAGGACCTCCGGAGAAGAAATTCATGTTTGTGACTGTGGGGGACAAACAAACAGTGGATGCCACAATCACCCTAATGTGGAGGCAGAGTCCAATATTCAAAATGTTTGACCTATTAGCCAGTCAAAGCTGTATGTGAAGTGGTCAAAACTGCAAATGGCAGAAGCAATTTCCTATGTTGAAGAGAGGGGGATATCAATCAAAGGTACAACAATCAAGTGTGGTATCCCCAATATGAGTTTGAGATCATGGTTGACTAGGATTTTAGCAAGGACCCAAAGGGGACCACGTACCATTTTATCTAAAGAGGAGGAGGCTAAACTTGTCCATTGATGCAAGGAAATGGCTGAAATTGGCCACGGTTTGCAGATTAATCAACTACAATCATCCATTGTTGATTTGTGGGGATAGGCCCAACCCGTTCAACAATGGTGTGCCAGGAAAATCATGGTGGTCTGATTTTCATAAAAGGCACCCTGATTTGACTATGAGGACTGTTGAAGGAGTGGATAGCAGTCAAGAAATTATTTTACAAACTTCTATTGTGTCCTCATTCTATGACAACTTGGCTAACATTTACAACTTGAACCACTATGGATCAAGCAGAATTTGGAATTATGACGACACTGGTGTTCAAGTTGCTAGGAACCATGGAATGAGAGTGATTGCTAGATTGGGGAAGAGATGTGTACCACACTTGATATCAAAAAGTAGAGAGTGGATCATAGTTTTGGCTTGTGTTAGTGCGGATGCGCAGAGTATTCCTGGGTTTTACTTGTTCAAAGCCAAGATGTACGTCAGAAATTACATATCAAACTGTGAGGCATGTGCATGCATGGCATGTCAAGAGAATGCATGGATGACAAAGGAATTGTTCCTTAATTGGTTACAACACACCTGGAGGGGTTTCACCCACTAATAGGGCCTTGCTTATCTTTGATGGTCACGACATCCACGTCACCTTCAAGATAATTTAAGAAGAAAAGCACTTGGGAATTGACTTGCTAACATTGCCTGGTCATACCAACCATAAGTTACTGCCATTAGACGTTAGTTTTTTCTCTCCTTTCAAGAATTACTTCAAACAACAAAGAAGTACATAGATGTCAAATAACCCCCACATTAAAATTGGCCGAGGAGAGTTGGCAACGCTTGCGAGTAAGGTATTCAAGGAAGCATTGACACCATGGAACATTATGAGTTGGTTTCATAGGACTGGCATTTGGCCACTAAACAGGTCTGCACTAAACAACGATATGAGGCCAAGTGAGGCATTTCACGTTGAAGAACAAGAGAAAACTATTGGAACAGAGGATGATGCAGTTACATTGGAGAGTAATCTTGAACACATTATGGTAGAGGCCTTCATGCATTTGGCAGGGTGCACTGAAGAACAAATTGATTTATTTGTGCAAAATTACCCACCCAATATAGACAATGCAAAGGGTTCAACTGAAGGTGTGCAAACCACATCATCTAAAGGTGTTAGTGATCCACCACAGCCAACATAAGGTATTGAAAGCGCATCAGTTGATCTCAGCCTTCCAACACAAGCTAACCTACGAGAGTGGGTTGCACAAGTAGCCACCAATGTAGGAATACATATTGATTTCATGTCAACAGACATCACCCTTTCCATGCCAATCCCTCCCCAAATTGATCCAACAGAAGTAATCCATTATTTCATCAATGCAAGGGATTGGGATGCTGAGGTCGATGTTGTTTGTGATGATGATATGGGGATAAGTGATGAAGAAGATAACTACGTGGCATGCACCCAACAAGAAGGGAAGCAAGTGAGAACATCAACAAGCCAATTCTTGAGACTTCTAGTGTAGCGGGTGACTCCTTCATCAAGGGGAGGTCGGAGATGAGTACTTCACCTTAGTAGGTAGTCCCAAATTTTGACGTCCGATCAGTACATTGAAATGCTCAAATCTCAAGAGTCTGAGAGGAAGAGTATTAAGGAGTTTCAAAGTAGAAAGAAGCAGCAAATGATAGATAGGAAGGTTGAACGTGAAGCACACCAAATAGAAAGGGAAGTATTAAGGGCAGCAAAGGTTGCAAGAAGATGACAAGAAGAGGAAAAAAAGAGGAGAGGCTATAGAGACAAGAGGAGGCAAAGACTGAATGAGAATGCAAGGCATCTGCAAAGAAAGCAATACAAGCAGAGAAAGCTAAACAAAAGGCCTTAATAGAGGAGCGAGGACAACCCATTGTGAATAGAATGATGACCTCCCCACTATATGAAGTTGTGAGCGCCTTACCATTTGGGAATGCCCTTGGAAACATCCAACTCATTACAGAAGAAAAGGAAGCATTTATTACTCATATAGTAAGCTGCCTACAAGGCCTACCTACCAAACAATCTGCTACTACAAGTGGGACGGTCTCTGCTGCCCAAGGCTTTCTGACCCCTACAACTTTTGAAACTAGTATGGGCAGTTAAAGAAGACTTATCTGATAAGTAGTTCATTTTTTGATCGAAGAAGGTTTTTTTTTCGATGTGTTATGCAAAGTAGATCTCACACCATGGGTTGATACGACCTCATTTTGATCCTTATATGGATGCAGTTTCAGTGATACAAGATATAACTATGATATGATTAGAAAATTAATTAATGTCATTGGTGGTATATTTCAGAACTGTCTTTCTCAAGAGAAATGTGAATTTTTTTCCATATGACATACAAGTATAAAATGTGATGTTGATGTAGTAGATGTAATTGGAACCTTCTTTTTAATTGGAATTGTTCTGTAATGCCCTCATATTCTCTATTTTTATTGTCTCTGAATGTCCTCTACTTGTTATCTAATTGTTCTCTACCTATTATTCTATAATTTCTCTAATCTAATCGTTGTTCTACTTGTTATATGATTGTTATCTACTTATTATTCTGTAATTGTTCTAATCTAATAGTTGTTCTAATCTACCTATCATTCTCTAATTGTTCTAACATTCATTTGAACTTTATATATATATATATATATATATATATATATATATATATATATATATAAAAACTGAA
>MU227639.1:2645771-2659962 GCA_018584345.1 Thuja plicata
GTGGAAATATTGTTCTAATCTCTCTCTCTCTCTCTCTCTCTCTCTATATATATATATATATATATATATGTATATATATATATATATATATATATGTATATATATGAATTCAAAATTCAATTTAGCATACAAAAAATTAAAGTAAACTAAATTTGAAATAGAAACAAGTGTCTACAAGGTCATTGCCCCAGTAAAGCCAAAAAGACTTTACATGTGATTAATGGTTGTTTTATTGTACTCTTCTTTAATAGGTTCCTGAAGGCCTGCAAAAATGGTGTCAACCACAATGTAATCAACATATCTGAACATTCTATAGTCAATTTCATTAAACAAATGCAAAGAAATAAAATAATTGAGTAGTAGATAACAAGAATTCCCAAAAAAAATGGTGTGTTAAAAAACACAATTAGGTATATTAATTAATGAAATCTTCATCAAACTTGTTGACCTCTCATACGTCTCCCATACCTACAAAAAAATTGTGACAACCGGGGGTAGTGTAACACTGTAACATACAATCATCCTTAACAGTACTGCATGCACAACAACATAATATATTGGATGAGACATCATATTTTAATGAAAATTGCAACAAAAAATTTCCCATTCTATATTCATACTTAATTATGCAATATTAATAGTAATGAAAATGAAATTGCAAAATCCCTTCATGAATTCATTCGAATGTGCAAGATGAATGCATTCATATGTGGTTGTTGGATTTGGAATTTGAATTCTAGTGGGAAACATTATGTCAATTCATTATTTTGCTACAAGGTGAGCTCTTATTGATTGCAACCAATCAGTAATTTCATACCTGCATATCCAATTCAATTCTCGTATGTGCATACTTACAATTAAAGATTTTTTACTACTCACAACCAATAAATCAATTTTTACTTGCATATCCAATTTAGATCTCATATCTATATTTATATATAGAGATATACATACATATATATATATATATATATATATATATATATATACATACATACATATATACATATACATGCATACATATATATACATGCATATTTATATATACTCACACAGATATATATATATTCTATATATCTATATATATATATATATATAGAGAGAGAGAGAGAGAGAGATCTACATACATATCTATATATAGATACACACACACACACACACATATATTGTGCTACATATACACATACTAATCTATTAAAAACCCCAATATCAAATATAAAAGATACCTAATTGCGTGATAGATATCAGAAAATTAATTTGGTTGCAGTTACAAAAAAAGTATACCATTATGTTTAAAAGGTTACATTCAAATGTTGTGGCCATGTGTGCATAGTTACATTAAAGCCGATCATATTGCATTCAAATACAGTTGCCCCACATATGAGAGGATATTGCCAAAAAGTGAAGGATGGAATGCACAATTACATTAAAGTCGAACATATTGCATTCAAATATAGCTGCCCCACATATGAGAGGATATAGCCAAAAAGTGAAGGATGGAATGCACAGTTACATTAAAGCCAATCATATTGCATTCAAATACAACTGCCCCACATATGAGAGGATATTGCCAAAAAGTGAAGGATAGAATAAGTATGTTCGAGGAATATTCTCTCTCTTTCTTGTAAAGATATTACAGGCAACATGTTGTCAATTTCCTGATTTCTGATTGTTTCATCTTCAATTTGGGCTAACTATTTTCTTGTCTCTAATCTCCCATACACTTCTTCAGGTATGCTACTTTCAACTTCCAATAGAGTTTTTCTGACAACAAGTAGGTGATTAACTACAACATCTTCAATTTTCTACTTGTCAGTCTCATCATACCTATCATAGTATTTGTCAATTCAAACTAGCTTCCCTTGTTCTATAGCTCTCTTCTCTATCATTTTCAAGTCAGGCTTCCATACTTGATTACTCTTCTCAGGTTTCTTCTCTTCTCTCACAGTGCTTGGTTCCATAGATGATGTCTACTTGCTAGATCTGGTGTTTACTCTACGAGTAATGTTTTCAGTTAGTGATGTCTTCTATGATGGAGGAGGTGGATTGTCTATCATTAGTACTTCAGGAGTGGGAAGGATTGTAGCACTAGAACTTGCCAAACCAGAAGATCGTTCTTCCTTTTTATTTTTCACTTCTTTCAACTCTTCTTCTGACAATCCTGCCTTAACACCAAATTCATGTATAATGTTATAAATTTTTCTTTTCCTCAGACCTCTAGTATGTTCCTCTCTTACCTTAGCTGATTTCTCCTCATATTTACCCCATCTTTCTTTTGATGTATCGATATTAGATGCAAGAACATGTTCAACTCGCATGGTCAATACCTCTGAACTTACTTCATATCCCATTGGATAACACCATTTCTTCCTAGGTGTGACTGCCTCAAAGCATACACAATCAGTCTCAACCATGAAACAGATTGTATCCTTCTATTTTTCAACAATGTCTTCATGTAATTTGTATCTAGTTTTCATTTGCCTCCGAAGAATCTTAATCATACCAAACAGTTCCCCATCAACCCATATTCTATTTTGTCTTTTGTAGCTCTGTGAAATCTGAATACCAGTAGGTATCCCTTTTCTCCAACCACTAGGGTGCATGCCAGGAAATTTGTTTTCAATGTGTATAAACATATGCATCAATAGTGAGCCAAATATGAAGGTCTTCGATCTGACTTTCTTTATCAGTTTAACATTCTCTAGAAATTGTTGTGCCAATACTTCGCATGGGTTATATTTCACATTTTCTTTCACCATTCTCCATGCCATCATAATGACTCCTACAAATACCGAATTAGGTCTACTGTCGTAGTAGAATTTGTAGCCAAGTATCATAGAGATTAATCTCACATCTTGCTGAAAGATGTTATTTACTGTCGTTGCTTTCCTGTCCCATTTTGAGTGAGGTAGGATTTCAACTTCTTTCTTCACATGTTTTTCTGCAACATGAATGATGTCAGTGTTGTCCAGTCCAGTAATCTCATGAATTAATTCACTACAGATCTTCACAGGTTGTTCACCTATCCAAATGAATTGATCATGTACTCTACTCAACAATATCTTGATCCATTCTATTTTTTCGAATTCATACAAATCCAGAATTTTCATTATGCTCAACTAATCAATGTGTTTGTATTCACCTCTCATATTTCCTTTCTCATTCATATACTCCATTTCAGTGGAAATCTCATCAGTACCAAGTATATCATACTTACAATAAATGTAAGCCCTAATATCTTCTACGTGTAATACACCATGAGGAATCTGAGAAAATGCTCCTTCAGGGTCTTCTTCACAAGACTTGAATGGATGTTTCTTGAATTTACACCTAGGTCAATCTACAACATCGTAAATAATAGGTGCATCCATAGCTAGATGATGTAAATACATCTATTATGCTAAATTCTAAGTTTTTTCTTCGATCGATCACGCACGACAATTGTAGAATAGACTGATTTCCTTCGCTCTCTGATCTCCTTAGGTCGCTCTTGTCAAATGGTAAGGAAATATATCATTATATGGTGCTTTATACAAGTTTAAGTTAGAAGGGTTTATTTCACTCAATACTGTCTAGTCGGTTGTAAATCTCGCAATCATAATATATGCATCGACTGATGTTTCACTCTTAGATGTATAATACATTATGTCAGCCATGTTCATACCTAAGCTCACTCAAGCTTAATCCACAAAATTTGGGGCTGGATATATTCTGATATCTATATCTAGTGCTCCCCCTAAGGCCATGATTAGCCAATTAGGTTGATTCTACTTTGGTTCCATGAGGCAAAGATCCAGTAGCATCTATTGTCTCTCCCTGAACTAGTGCCTCGCTGGTTTCTTTGATCTTCCAAATTTTACCACTGTTGTTATCTTCTGCTTTCTTGAAACAACTGTCAAAATCATTTTTCAAATCTTCAACACTCTTGCCAATATCACTTCCACTCTTTTGTGAATTCATAGGAGGTGGTACTCTTTTGTGGTTTACTCCCTTATACCTGCAAAACTTCGCTATATGTCCTAGATTATTGCATTTGTAACATAAAGGAGGTCTTCTTTCCTGATTTACTTGCAACTTACAATACTTCACAATGTGTCCAAGATTATGGAATTTATAGCAAGTAGGTTCTCTTCCATTGTCTTGTTTATATCCATGTTGATTAGGTTTCCTGCATTCTGCTTTCTTGTGCCCATATCCATTGCAATTAAAACAATAACCAGAAAAAGTTTTAAAATGGGCATTACCTCTGCAGTCTCTCTTCATGTGTCCAGATTTGTTACAACCAAAGCATCTACCTTTGAAGGGTCTGATCTACTCTCTAGGTTCTTAAATAGGAGGTTTTTCAGCATCAATATTCTCATCAGATTTCTCTTCCTCATTCTTTGAACATTCAGCTTCATTGAATCCAATACTAGTCATATCACCTTTAGTTTTCTGTCTATCTCTTTGTTCATCGATCAAATCACTTCTAGTATGAAGTTTCTCAATGTGTTTCTTTGCCTCAACAAGTTCACCTTTTATGATCTGATTGTATTTCTCTAGTTCTAGATACTTGTTCTTGTAGTTGTCAGCCTCATTCTTCATTTGATCTAATGCACTGTTTAGAGATTCTTCAACTTTCTTCTTAGCATCCTTTTGTATCTAATTTCCTTTTTCATAGCCTCATTCTCAAGTTTCAGGGTTTCATTTTCTTCTTTAAGTTGCTTTATCTGACCTGAATTATCTTCATCTGAATCCTCTTTTATCTGAACCATAAGATCTTGTCTTTGACATCTGGAAGATTCAAGCTGTTCTTTGAGTTTCTTTATAAATTTCTTAGCTCTTCAAATGTTGAATCTCAATTCTCTATTCTCTTCTTTTTCTTTGTCAAGGTCTTCAAGTGCAGCATCAAAGTTTTCTTGAAAACTATCCAAATCCATTTTGATCTCCCTTAAGCTATTAGACTTTCTCTCCAAGGGCCAAAAGCTCTAATACCAATTGTTAGGATTGGATAATACTAAGAGGGGAGGTGAATTAGTATTACTGAACTTAATTAAATTCTTTAACCAATTACACATTAACCATAAGCTTGCAAAAATTAAAAGAACATAAGAAAATAACACAGAATTCATAATACCATTATTTGTTGTCGAGGAAACCCTGGCCAAGGGAAAACCCTGGTGGGGATGATACCCACAAGCATGCACTAAAGTATAGTGTCCCTATAAGAAGACCTAGCCATGTTAGGAGCTGAATATTACATAGTAAATTTCCTTTTTAAAGGAATTACAACCCTATTAAAGGCATACAACACCCTATTAGGGGCCAACTGAGCATACAGATCCTCAATAAAATTCTATTACAAAATGTTCTCAGTAAAGAACAATAACAAGCATCTCTAATGCTTAAATAGTTCTTTTTTATAGCTCATCAATGATCTCTGTCATCCTCTGCTCTGTCATTCACATCTATATCATCTCATATCATAAATCCTTCTCTCACATCTACTTCCACAAAAATATCTTACATATATATCTTTCTCTTTCACCAAGTCGGCTCTCAATGCAAATATTACATAGTCGGCTTTCAATACAAAATACATTTAATAAAGTAAATATCAAATTCATAGTCGGTGCTCTTACATAGTGTGGTGTGTAAGATTACACATTTATGAAATTAAGACTAAGAAAAATAATTCTATGGAAAGATAATACAAATTAATCTAAGAATTGAAGCTAAAAATCCATATCATCTCATAGTTCTCTATCTAAGCTTTGTTAAGAGAGCTCTCAGGTTTAATCTCTCTCAAGGACAATCTTAGAACGAGAAATGAATGATAAAAAAATGCTCAAATCTAGCTTAGAATACTTAAAATGCTCCAAGATATGTTAGAAAACAACAAATGCTCCTAAACATGATATACTAAATGTTATGCAAATGCTGAAATACTCTGAAAAGCTCTCAAATGCTCTCCATATGCCTATAATAAGGATGCTTTTTCTCTTGAAATTCTTGGATCTCAAACACAAAGGAAATGGCTTGTATTTATAGCATTTTCCCAAGAGTAGGGGGTAGAGTGAGTTGATCATGATCAAAGTTTGGTTAAGTCAAAAGCTTTGAGGTGTTTTCAAATGGAGGGAAAATTGATTGGTTGTCTCAAAGATATTAGGAATTGAATAACTCAATCATTTAATTAATTTAGCCATGGAAGGGTGAATTGGTTGGATTTGATCTTTTTGATTTGAACTATACATTTGAAAAATCAATTGCATAATTTGATTAATCCCTTTAGGATTGAATTTAATTATTTTATTTCATGATTATTTGATCTTTTAGTTTGATTTGATTTTTGTCTATTTGATTTGATAAATATTCATTTGATTTGATCTATTTGTTTTGCATTGAGATGAGATTTTAAGGCATTTAGCTGAGATTTATAGTTTGGAATGCTTGAGATACACCTGGTCAATTTTAGGTGTCTACAAATGCCCCTCTTTGAATTGATGTGCAAAGCGCATTGATTCAAAGAAAGCTTGATTGTCCTGATCATTGATTTGATGCTGATGAGCTAATTGACTGATATGAAAACCTTATATGAAATTCTGATATGAAACCCTGATATGAAAACTCTGATATGAAATCTTGATATGAAACCTCGATACGAAACCCTGATATGAAACCCTGATATGATACTTTGATATGAAATTTTGATATGAAATTTGAAATTGTAATGCCCCAGAATTGTAGTTGAATGTTATTGTGATGCCCCCTCGGAAATGAAATCATATTGATCATAGGTAAAAAAATTTGATGAACAATGTCGATAGAAGAGATCCAAGATGATTGCACTTCTGATAATAATGATTTTTTGAAAGATGTCAAACAAATGTCCTAGTGTGCAGAATATGCAGATTAGGTGTGACTGGGTTAAAAATCTCACAAAATAGGTTAAAATAGCTTAAATAGGTTGAAAAACCCAAATTTATTATTCATTTTCACTTTTTACTATTGAGATTTTGCTCTGAGCCTCTGATGATTGATAGCGATGGTGGTCCCCATTCGAGAGCATAGGTTCGAGCGAGCGCATAGATATCAGAGACCTCCTGACTACGGGCCTCCGGTGAGTGGTTTGAACTCTCTTAGTACATTTATTGCTCTTGAAATAGCATTTAATACATGTTTTTAATGCTTTCTACGAAAATTTTAGCAAAATGCCATGTAGGATAGATAAAGTGTCGCGTAGGGCATAGAAAAGCCACCTCCGTGCATTAAAAAGCCGCATAGGAGCAATCCTTAGCCACGTAGGAGTTAGGGAAAAATTGTATCCCAAATAGTAATGAGCCACCTAAAAAACCCTAGTTTTTCACGGCCGCGTATGAGTGGTGAAAAGTCGCGTAGGCCTGTAAAAGACCGCTTAATTACTTAAGCGCCGCCTCTAATTAGTAAAGAGCCGCTTTTAAGGAGTTAAAAGTCACAGGGCTTGAAAAGCCGTGTACACTAAGTTTAGTGTCACCTACCATTAAATTTGAAATTTGATATAGGAAATTAGATGAAATTATTGCGATTGATCGTCCAGATGACCCAATTAGATTCCAAGCTAGAAAATGTACGTCCAGAATGTCATGTAGTGTTTAGGATATTAGAAAAGTCATAATGATGAATGATTGATAGGTCAATCAGATATGATTAAAAATGATTACAAATTGTCCTTGTGTCTCTTGATATAGAGGTTAGGAGCAATAAGTTGATACGCTCAAGTCAGAGCAAAGATAGATTTAATGTATTTTGATTGACGTAGAATGGTTCATCAAGAGAAAGACTAACATTATTCACTTTGTTTCAAAATGTAGGAACATTACCGCAAGTTGTGGGTATGAGGTGTAGCGTTGTGGATTTTTTATTTAGTTGATGAGCTTATGCCTCCTGAGCGGTGTACTATTGAGACATGTGGACTCAGTTTCCTGTTAGATCTCCCTCGGTTTCAGTTGAACTGAGGTATGTTGACAGCTATGGTAGAGCGATGGCACTCTGACCATAATACATTTCATTTACCCCTTGGCAAGATGACTATTACGCCAGAGGATGTGTATAGATTATTGAGGTTCCTGACTCATGGAGAGTGGGTGTATTATGATTCAGTGTATGATAGTAGTGTATGCATGCGGGTGTTTGGAGATAACACCATTGATGATGATTGCATTACTTGGGCATAGTTTGCCTCTTTTCCCACTTTACCAGCGTTATTAGGAGTTGTGATTGGTGGATTACTTTTTCCAGATAGGAGAGGTCATGGTTTCACGGCCGGATGGGGCCGAATTTTAGAGGACCTGATTGCACATCCACAGAGATTGGATTGGGACTCTTGTGTTTTGGCTTAGTTATATCATGATCTCTATGAGATTGTGTATCGGCGCAGTGCAGCTCTTTCTACAGGTGTGGTATTATTATAGTTATGGACTTGGGAGCATCTGCCTATTACGAGGCCAGTTTCAACTCGAGTATGGATCTGTGGTTATTTGTATGCTTTTATATATGACAGTATGGTTATCCAGCATCATCTGGGAAAGGTTGATTTTTGGAGATGTACCATTGATGATATTGATCAGGTAGTATGGAGGCCATATCTGCATTATGAGAGGTGGCGGGAGGATGACGATGAGTTACCATATATGTTTTCACCTCGATGGATGATAGGCCTATCACCATTAGTCATTAAGAGATTTTGCTTCAGAAGAGTACTTTGTCAGTTTGGCCGAGTTTAGGACATGCCGCAGAGTATGGCACTCTATGCCAGGGTACAGGCTGAGAGAATGGTGTGGGGAGCACAGGTTGACTATCAATTATCCTATTTGCAGATTGATCAGCTTGGGTATGGTGTTTGGGATATGATGACATAGGTGGCAGATGTAGGGATGTCAGCAGAGTATCGCGAGTGGTTTTTGCGACATCAGTTTGTTCAATTCACTGATCCAGCAGAGCCCATTCCTGATGTTGATAAGCTCTCAAATGATGGTGGAGATGATGGTGATGATGGGGATGATGGCGGTAGACCTCGTAGGCACAAAGTTCAGAGGGAACCTAGGGAACCTCGGGTACAAAGAGTTGAAAGACCTCGGATGAGAGGTGGACATGTGAGAGGCTGAGGCAGTGGATTCAGGTAGCCTAGGCAGAGATGAGCATGAGTACAGGTACCTCAGGGTTAGGCTCCCTTGATATTTGGTGTAGATTGGGCTAGACAAAAACATAGACGTGTCTAGGTGGCCAGATAGGTTCTATTTCAGGGACAAATTCCATAGGTGGACCCATAGATCAGTACGGCATAGGTGATACCTTAGGTACCTTTAGCGCCTCAAGCACCACAGGCTCCTTCATCATCATAGGCACCTCCAGTTCCTCCCATTATAGATGATTTAGTGTAGGATGTTAGGGGTTTACAGGCAGCTAGATTGGATCAGGTTTCTACCATGTTGCAGCAATTTCTGACTACTCTAGCTCAGTTACCTACCAGTGTGAGCATGAGTTAGGCACCTCCTAGTACACAGGATAGAGCAGGTGATAGGGATCCTGATGGTGCAGGGGGTTCAGGCACAGGTTTAGCTAGAGATGGATCAGGTGCCCCTGCTGGGTCATGAGATGGATTTGGATCCATGATATCTGGATATAGCATTGATGATGTATCATATGTATTTTTTATTAGGACTTTGATGTATGGACCATTGTATTGATGTACCTTTGATGTACTGGTTTATGTTATAGACATTGATGATGGACACTTATCTATGATGATCTTTGATTCCTCCTTTGATGATGTTATGAGATTTCCTTTTATGCATATCTACATGTTTCTATGATGCATTTATTTTTATTGTGCTATAGATGCAATTTCTTAGAGTAGGACATAGATAAATGGATGCAAATGATGTTAATGCAATTTATCTTTTTATCTTTTTCTGATTTAACCATGTATGGATTATGCAATGCAATGAATGCAATACTTAGTGCTATGATAAATGAAATGCAACTATCTTTTTTATTTTGGATGTATGCAATTTAACTTATTATATGCAGTTCTAAATGATGATATGGATAAATGAATAATGATTAATGTTTCTTTTTCTTGTTTTTCTCTTGACATGAATATATAATGAATAATGACTAATTATGATGAATGCAAAGGAAAATCTCATTTTGATGACTTGAAACCAAAAAATTGATGAAGTGTTGTCAACTTTTATCCCCCCCTTTGAACTTGGAAAATTGCTATAAAGACAAGCCATTTTAAAAACTAACTTTGGAGAATGCAAGTTTAATCTAACATGCAAAAGAAATTAATCTAACATGAATATGCAATTAATCTAACATGAAGATGCAATGCAACTAATTGTCCTTAAGGTTTGCGAAAGAAATGTAAACTGAGATATATTTTCATCATAGAGCGTTGGTGGAACTAGGAGTCGATATAATCCTTACTGGTGCCACTGTGACCATAAGAATATGAATATGACTTTCCCTTGTGTGGTAACCCCTTCTACGAAACCAAGTACAACCCTCACTAGTTTAATGACCAACTATGGGAGTATGAATAGGTTTAATCAGATTCAATGTTGCAAGTGGATGTTGGTATTAAGATATGGAAAATCTAAATAACCAAGGTATCCTTTTGTGTAAACAAACAAAGGTTAACCCTCCATCCCATATGAATGTCCTCTATGGTTCTTTGATGACCATGTCCTTAGACTAATTCACACAAGTTAAAGAATCTTCCTCAAAATAGTCATTCATAAGCTTAAGAAAACATCATGTCTCTATCATTGCCAATCTAGTCGAAACATCATTGATTAGCTAAACAGAACATGACTCAAAAAATTCAATGAAAAACTCATCCAAATTCCAAGTGTTGGTGAAATGTATCAAGATTTTCAAATAAGAATTCCAGAAAATCTGATCATTTAGGGGGTGTCAATTTTTAATCCTGATAAAATAAGTCAATAAAACTCAAGGAGCACGTTATGCAATCAAAATTTTTAGGGTTGAACAATGATATTCATCAAAGGTTCCAAAATGTCTCTCCTGAATCTGAAAATCTGCTTCTAATGTGTGACCAAACTGTTGCGCTACTGAATCTGGTTGGTACCAAAATCTATGATGTGTGCCCCCAAGTGATAAATGTGATCAATGTGAAATTTAGGGCAACTGAACCTAGAATGTGACAAAAAAGAAGCTCTGAGATTTTATTAGGGCGATGCACAAATGAAAAATGCAATGAGGATATGGACAAGTGAGATGAGGAAACCGCAATATGTACAAATGCAACTAGGAAACACCTAAGGGACAAAAGGTGCCTGTTTATAGGTTTTCACCTGTTGGGATTATTGCTCTTTTTCTCTCTTCTTATTCTTTTTTTTTTTTGCTACCAGGCCTATTGCTAGGTTATCACCAAGGCACTTTTTTCTCTTTTTCAAATGTTTTTGTCTTTTTTGAAATTTCTGATTTTTTTGTAGTTTTGATCTTTTCTCATTTTTTGGTATTTTTGAATTTTTCCATGTACAAAGGTGATGCTTGACTCATCTGATACTCTTTAACTTATACTCTTTATTTTGATATTCTTTCCTCTGAATTAGGTGTGGAACCTCTTAAGATGAATGCTATTGATAGGTTCTAGCGATTCATCACCATCACAATCGGCCAGTTTGTAGGTCCTCATTCCAAATGAAGAAACAATGACAAAAGGACCAAGCCAATTTCCTTCCCACTTTCCTTTATTTTCTCTATCAGCCTAATTTTTTGGATTTTCTCTCAATAATAGATCCCCTATTTGAAATTTTCTTGGCTTGATATGCTTGTTATAGTTCCTGGAAATTTGATTATGATACACTTTCAAATGATCATAGGCTTGAGTTTGATGTTCCTCCAACAATTCCAATTGTTGAAGATGGGCAACTCTATAATCCTCATCCATTATTAATCCATGCAATAAGACTCTGAGGGATGGTATTTCAACTTCTAAAGGAAGAACAGCTTCGGCCCCATAAACCAAAGAAAAAGGTGTAGCCCCTGTCGGGGTTCGAATACTAGTCCTATAGGCCCATAATGCTGGATTGATTTGAAGGTGCAAATCCTTTCCTGATTTTCCAACGGATCTCTTAAGGATTTTAAGGATGTTCTTGTTGGTAGCTTCTGCTTGTCCATTACCTTGGGGATAGTAAATGGATGAAGAGTGATGTGTAATATGGAATGTGTCACAAAGTTCATCAATATCTTTGTTCTTAAATTGTTTTCCATTATCCGTGATGATGGCATGAAGAATGCCATATCTGCAAATGATATGATTTAGGATAAACATGGAAATTTATTTTCCTGTCGCAGTTGATAAAGGGACAACTTCAACCCATTTAGTAAAGTATTATGTCACTGTGATTATATACTTATGTCCATTTGAAGAAGGTGGATAATTCATGCCAATCAAGTCAAAACCCCATTGATAGAATGGTCATGGTGTGACAAAAGGGTGTAATTCTTGTGCTGGTGCATGAATCAAGTTTCCTTGGTATTGAAATTTCGCACAAATTTTAACATATTGACAAGCGTCTCTTTCTAAGTTTTCCAAAAGTACCCCATACGTAAGATTTTCTTAGCTAGGTTTAAACCATTTGAATGTGACCCACAAATCCCCTTGTGGACGTCTTTTAAAGCTAATTTTGATTCATCTTCCTCTAAACATCTAAGGAGCATTCCATCAAGACCTTTACAATACAAAGTGTCAGAAAGGATAGTATAATGGGCTACTAGTCTTATGAAATTTTGCTTTTGAGCGCAGGTTTGGTCTATAGGTAGGGTTTGATTTTTGAGGTAGGCATAGATGGATCCATACCATGGAGATTCATGTCCATGTAAAAGGGCAATAATTTGGGTATCAGGTAGGTCAAATGTTGGTTTAACCATTTCTTCCACCAAGAAATCATACTTTTTATTTTGATCGGGTAACTGAAGTAAAGATGCCAAAGTAGCCATTGCATTTGCTGCTCTATTCTTGTCTCTTGGAATTTGTGCAAAAGTAATCAAAGCAAAATACTTCTTCCAATTATCCACCAATTTCTTGTAAGGCATCAGTTTTTCATCCTTAGTATTATATTCATCATTAACTTGATTAATGACTAATTGAGAGTCCCCATAGACCTGTAATTTTGTGACATTCCATTCCAAGGCCGTCTTGGTTCCTATGACCAAAGCTTCATACTCTGCTATGTTATTGGTGCAAGGGAAAAATAAATTGTAAGAGTTTGGGATTGTGTAACCTTGTGGTGTAATCAAAAGAATGCCTGCTCCACTGCCATTTTGGGTATACGATCCATCAAAGTATAGAGTCCATGTCTTAGCTTCAACATTCACAATTTCAGAATTCAAGAATTCCACTTGTATAGGATGTGTAGATTCTTGAGGGTATTCAGCCAATTGATTGGTGATAACTTGACCTTTGATTGCTTTCTTATCAACATATTCAATGTCAAATTCACTAAGTACCATGACCCATTTCACAATCCTTCCAGTTAAAGTTGTTTTGCTAAGTAAGTATTTTAAGGGATCAATTTTAGCTACCTTATGCAACAACATACAGTGTCTTAACTTTTGAGAGGAAAATACCATTTCTAGGAAAGCCCTTTCCATGAAGCTATAATTTAACTCATATTTGATCAAGCTTCTACTCAAATAGTAGATAGCCCTTTCTTTTCCTTCATCATCCTCTTGTGCCAATAAGACTCCTAAAGATCTTTTTGTTGCTGAAATGTAGAGTAATAAAGGTTTTCCTTGAATTGGTGACATTAAGATAGGTGGATTCATCAAGTATGTTTTTAAAAATGTGAAGGCTTTATCACACTCCTCATCCCATGTGAAGATGGTGTCTTTATGTAGTAATCTGGTGAAAGAATGGCATTTTTCTACCAATTGATAAATGAACCTTCTTATAGATTGAATTCTTCCTTGAAGTGACCTCATTTGACTAATATTCTTGGGAATGTCCATGTCAATTATTGCTTGTACCTTTTCAAGATCTACTTCAATGCCTTTTGTTGAAACAATGTATCTTAGGAGTTTTCCAGATTGTACCCCAAAAGCACATTTCTTTGGGTTAAGTCTCACCTTGAATTTTTCTAGCCTTGTAAAAATCTTGTCAAGTATGGATAGATGATCTTTTATTTTATGCGACTTAGCT
>MU227639.1:2669239-2683760 GCA_018584345.1 Thuja plicata
TAATTAGGATTTTATTTAATTCCTTTTAATTAATTACCTTAGCCATGTTTTTGATTTATTTTGATAGAATTGAATTGATTTGATTTGATTGGCTAAGGCAATTAATGTAATTTAGTGATTAAATCACTTAGGAGGTTAAATTTGATTTAAATGAATTATGTCAGTAATTTGAAGAATTGTTTTGACATAATTGGGGGTATGATCACACTTAGGGCAAATAGAGTCGATGGTCAGAGAAGACCAAATTAGGGTGGTTACATTTGCCCCTCTTTGAATTGATGTGCGAGCAATGCATTGATTCAAAGAAAGTTTTCGATGTTGACTTCAGAAAGTTTGAGAATTTTGCTCATGATTGAATGAAATGTCTGATGAGATCAGTCTCACACTTGATTGAACTAAACTGATAGAATTGACTTTGAACTTGATTGAACAAAGGCCAATAAGAAAATATCTTAAAGATACCAATTCTGAACTTGGTTGTCGTCCAAAAATTGATAATACCGACTTCGAACTTGATTGAACAAAGGTCAGTACAAAGCTGCTAGGAGCTTTTAATAAGAATCTAAGAAAAAGTAGACATAGGATATCCATCTTGCGAGAACCGAAACCTTCAATCCAACAGTCCCAACTTAGTCAAGGAACTGTCATGCCTTTAGTTTTATGATAACGAAGTCATTTTAATGTTGTTTCAAGCAAGAATTTGATTGATTTTAGTGTGATCATGCCCCCTCAGGAATGAAATCAAAGGAAATAATAAAATCCACCTGTTGAAATGATGTATCACTTGCATGGGTCGGTGAGATCAAGAGAGAAATGGATTAGAAGAAGGGAAGAAATGAAGGTGTGTTTAGAGAAAACACAATGGTACCAAGTTAATCATGTGAAAATGTGAGATTTGAGTCTGATTAAATGATGTCTGACCAAGATTTTTAATGAATAATGTGCAATTTGATGATATAAAACCCGAAAAACTAATTGTGGAAAGCTTGTGAATCATTGTCGGAACATATGGAGCAATTCTGTATTTTTAGGAGTTGTTATAAAAATTTTACTGCATTGTGTAGAACAATGTTGGCGCATTCAATTTCATTCTTGATTGATCAGAAAGAGAACAATATGAGTTTCAATTGTCTGGGAGGAGTTTCGGAGCTCCTAAATAGCTCAAAAAGGCAAATATATATGCCCAAATGTACTTTTTACTTACTCATTTTCACTTTTCACCTTAGTAATTCAGAGAGCTCTATAGAGAAGATGGTTGTCCCTGTGGAGAAGAATCATTTTGAGCTTGGCCATCAACATCAGCGTCCAGCTGACTACCCACCTCCGGTAAGTACCTAAAAACCTAGCTTTTGAAATTTTTAGTTTTCATTTTCATGCATTTTGGTGCAAGTTATAGGCATTTAAAATTTGCATCACATCCTGTATTTGGCGTCAATCCCACGTCGCTTCTAGTTTTGCCCCAAATTCCCGTGTCACTTCCGGTAAATCTAGGATCACACCCTGTTTTAGAGTTTTTAGTCGCATGTTGTAGGCTTGTGAAGTTTTTGCAAGATTTTGCACCCTATAAAAATAGGGTCACACGCGACATCTCGTGTCGCATCCTATGAAAATAGGGTCACATCCCGAAAATCAAGGATCGCATCCCAGAAATCAAGAATCACATCTTGTAAAGAGGATCTCACCCCGTAAAAATAGAGTTGTATCCAGTTGTTAACCTACTGAGCTGTTCAGTTTGCCTATTTTTGTCTGTCTGATGACCAAAACACTTAGCTGATAGGGTTTTTGCTTAGTTGCCTTAGATAAATCGATGATTTAGGCTATTTGTGTAATTTTTATCTATGAATAGATTTCATTTGAGGTGGTTTCCTTCTATAGTCCATATCCTAGTCACGTTCTTGCGTTAGTGCGAGCATTGATGGGTGACGAGGCTGAGTTAGTCGCCCAGGTAGGTTTATATTCTTTGAGGGATATACCTGACATTCGGGTAAAACAAGGGTTGTTGAGTGCTCTAGCCGAGAGATGGCATCCAGATCACAACACCTTCCATCTCCCCACTAGCGAGATGACGGTCACACTAGAGGATGTGTTGTGGATACTTAGAGTTTCGTTGATAGGGCATGAGGTTCATTTTGATTCTACTTCTGCCACATTGATTGCCACTGCACGACACTTCTTTGGAGATGATACAATCACTTGCTAATACATTTCATGGGATTACATGTGTGACCATTATGATCATCTTCCTGTATATTTAGTTGGTTTGATTGGAGGTATCTTGATGTCGAACCGTGGACAACACAAAATTATGGTGGGCTAGCCCGATATGCTTGAGAAAATGGTAGTTGTGAGACAGTTGTATAGTGGCTCATATGTACCGAGAGTTACACGAGATTGTGTACCATTATTCATGGAGCATGACTGTTGGTATCCTATTTCTTCAGATCTGGGCCTGGGAGCACATTCCAGTGATACGACTGATAGTTGACAGGTAGCGAGTAGTAGAGAAGTCTTATGTATATATGTACTTTAGTTGGATATAGCAGCCCTATCTAGACAAGGTGGAGTATTGGCACCGTCTTTTAGATGATATTACTAGAGTAGTATGGCAACTGTACCTTGATTGTAAGGAGTGGTTATCTGACAGGTGCCAGATGCCTTATTTTTTCAAGCACAGGTATCTGATTGGGCATACTAGATACGTCATTGAGCAATTTTTGGTGACCCATGTTTTGAGGCAGTATGACCGAGTACAGGACAGACTCTAGGATCTTACTATGTATGCACGGATACGAGATGAGATGACACTATGGGGATGGTAGTTGGGTTATGAGACTGCACAGAGAGCCATTACAGAGATGGTAGCCATACCTTGGGATTTATGACTTGATGTAGCCAATGTTGGATGTTTAGCGGGATACCTTACTGAGATGAGACAGTATCATGTGCCACATTTTAAAGATCTAGGGGAGGCAGTTCCTTGGATTGAGGATCCATTGGATTATGATCCCGCTAAGGACCAGTCAGTCGAAGGTCGAGGAGGAGCCCAGAGGGATAGAGAAGCTATGGGGGGGATGGAGGCAGCGATGGAGGGAGACATGGGAGACATCTAGATGATAGGGGTGGAGGGACTGTGGGTGGTACTAGAGAGGTGGCTAGCGGCCATGCGAGTGGAAGGCAGACTTGGTTCAGATTTGTTGCTCCTTAGAGGGATCCAAGTCCTTTATTAACAAGAGATCAACAGAGGCAGAGACAACAATAGTAGGATAGGCCACAGGATAGACCCTCAAGGCAGGATATAGGTAGGGGCTTAGGCCAAGATGGAGGTGCATTGTCACAGTGTGAGTTTGAGCGTGAGTAGCTCAGAGAAGGATCATGACTTTAGAGGCCTTGCTTGCAGATAGAGATACACAGCTTGAGCGGCTCAGGTCAGAGAGAGAGACATAGGTTGAGCGCTTGAGATCTGAGAGAGACACACATGCTTGCATGATGGTACACCAGGGATAGAGAGCCACATATTATTATGCTATATATCATTTTGTGGTGCTAGAGGGTCAGAGAGCACCTTCGTATTCATGGATTGCTCAGTAGTCTGAGGGGGCCATGCCTCCACCAGCTCCATTTGTTCCACCTCCTCCTCCTCTGCCAAATCAGGGAGAGGGTGGGAGTCAGACATGATGTATCATATTTCATCATTTTTTTTAGATTACCTTGTATATCTTGATCCTCCCGAGATCATTCTTTTGTACCATGGCATTTACATGTATATCTGATTCATATTGATACTCTAATACTCATTTTTGTAGACAGTTCCACATTTTTTATCTGTTCCATATTTGATATATCTGAGATAGTTGTTCCTGATCTTTACATGTTCCTAGACTCTCATGCTTTTGATAGATGTTCTAGATTTGTGATGCACATATTATTATGTTTATCTTAGTCTCCTGGTGAGTTAGATTGGATTTGTGATGACATCATTTATGCTCATTGGATTTATTACTAATATGAATGTATTTTAAATGATACTAAGTGAATATGTAAATGAATGTTTTTGAGATTTTTCTTTATGCAAATACATGTATGGATGTTGTTGACGAGACTTTGTGACCAGGTCTGCCAACAGAGGTAAGTTGTCACCGGGTACCGGGGTACCGGCCAACTTTGCCTATAAAGGTTGTCTGGGGAAATGAGATTCCCTGGGCCTCCAAGCATGTGAGAGTCAGGTCTCAACAGTGTAGAGCTCGGTTGGGAGGTGTGACTATTTTGTTTGAGGGGGATCGCTGGTTATCTTCAACTCATCTTCTCTAGAGATTCAAGTAAGTGTGGTTTCTTGCAAGTGTGCGTTCATTTTACAAATAAACTTCAAAATATACTGCAGAGTTAGAAAGATTTCATCTACCTATAGTTATGCCAAACATTCAAAATATCAACAATGCTCTAACACACTACACTAAATACCAAAGAAATATACAACCGTTAGTTCATATTATATCAGTAGCAAAGGAAAGGAGGTCGTTAATCTACTTAGTATCAAAGCAAAGGACATGAAGAACACAAAGCATAAAATACCGTTAACCTAGAAGACAGAATGCCCACAACATCATTGAGAGTACTCTTCCTTCTTCATTAACATCTTTTCCAGCGAGTACTGGTGCGTGATACAATGGTGGCTCCAAGGGAGCATTTAAATACTGAAAGCTTAAAACTATGGAGAATTGAGCTCTGCAACTAAGAACTGAGAAAACCATATTGCTATTAGTTATGGACTGCAAAATCATCAATTTCGCTGACCCTTGGAATGAGGTCAAACTTATTATTTATACACATCACTTGACCTAAACCTAACCCTAACTTATTTTACACTTTACAATATAATACATTATTTGGTGCCCGGTACTACCTGCACCATGATACAAAAGACCTCGAGACCGAAAAGGTCTGACATGTCAGAAGAAAAAGACAAGAAAAGTGGAGTGGAAGAATTAGCCTTGGGAAGAGAGCCAAAAGGAGAGAGAAGAAATTTGATCCCCCGAGGATCAAGGCTACATGCCTCATAAATGGGAAAGCAGTGCCCTATCTCCGATGCACCAGGTGTAACATTGAAGCGGTGCCTTGGGAAGACCATCTGTCAGAAAACCTCTTGTCAAGCTAACATGCCTTGTTGCGGTCACCCACCCCCTGACAACCTTCATTAACTACCTTGAAAGTGACCGGTTGGCCTTGGGAACCGGGACGGGTCACTTAAAGAATACAAAAATGTGGGATCCAAAATTCTGGGATTCAGAAGCTTACGCCTCCAAATAATAAAGAATACAACCGCTATGGGGTCTGCGGGATTCTCTGGAATCCAGAGAATTTTATTGTTCCTTATGATTTTTCCCAAGCTTCCAATACTTGGCCTATGCTTTCTTCATCTATACTCCAGATGCTATCCCATCAAATGTAGACAGCCTCCAATGCCTCCTCAACTTCTCCGGCCTCGCTCCAGAATTCATCCACCATTTTGATGGCATCATGCGATCAGATCATAGTTTTTGATAATCTAGATAACCTACCCTGGTCAAAATCTCTAGCTAGCAGATACAGGGACTCCATCCGCTCATCAAACTTGTTGAGGACATAGTCCTCCAGGGTACATGTTCCGGTGGTGAAGGGATCGACTTGCGATACTCCAACCATGAATGCCTTAAATAAACCCAAGGGATATCAGGCTACCATTATCTTCTCTTTCAAGGTCTTAACCAATTCTTTGCAAAACTCAATTTTGAGGGCAAGTCTAGAGTACTGGACTTGGAGAGAATCATATGATTCTTCTCCCAAACTTTTGGACTCTATGGTGACTTCTTCGCCTAGGTTGCAGATCTCTTCCAGCCCGGCCTTCCACTTTTCATATTTTTCTAAATCTTGCTCCCATATCTGAGTGGAGCCTCTTGCATGGATGAGATCAGAATCGACCCTATAAAGGTCCGGGAGGGACGTCGCCAGAAATTGTCTCATTGCGGTCACCTGCTCGACGGCGCACCCATCCACTGCTTGTGCTTTTATTTTCATGATCTGCAGAGAGTCCACATCACCCTATGCGAGAAATAATCTGGAGGAAGGGGTTCCAGGGTGGACTTCAGATAAAGGTTGTGTTAGTTTTGCCAGAAGTGCGAGGAGATTGACATTTGTTTCTCTTTCCTCCTTTAGCTTCTGGCCCTGCCTTATGTACTTGGCCTCTATTGCCTTGGTGACTTCCTTCAGTAGATCCAACTTACCTTGCTTATCCCTCTTCCCCAATGCTACTTCTATTACGTTGTAGTCTTTGGGCCTTACAGGTGTTGCATCTGCATCAAAAAGGGGTGTTGCGATGGTCGCAACTGTAATAATGGTGGGACCATTCCGGAGAGTATGGACTGCCCGTGCTTTCTTGGACTTCTTAGCCTTAGTACTCCTGGCCATCATTTTGGCCAATGAGAGCGTAGCACCTATGGTCATCGCTGGGGCTTTCCTCTTCTTGGATTCCACCAGCCATTGGGGTGGTTAGGGTGGCCTTGCTGTCAATACCTGTTCATCAGGATTCCTCTCGAAATCTAGTGGCGCATTCCCAAAATGCACATTATCTTCAGGCTCTTTTTCTCGCTCTTGTTCCGCTTCCTTTTCCTATTCTCATTCCTCTTTGTGTTCTCTGAAACCCTTGATGTTTCCCGCTATGCTAGCATCTTCTGCAGTATTATCCAGGATCTTTTCCCCGGTCTCAATTTCATTTGTATTTCTCCCAGTGTCAGTTGCTCCTTCGTTTTCTTTATCTGGGACTTCTTGGTCTATTTGTTGTTGCTGCTCCTGGACCTCAAGGGCCTCATCCATCAGGACATTTTCCTCCACCTGGACATCCTCTGGAGGTGGGTGAGGTTGTTGGCCAAAGTTTAACAAGGCGGCCATTGTTACTACCTCACTGAAAGTGCTCCAAGGCACTTGGTCACCCAGAGTTACCAAAGGCATTTGAAGCGTGATGGTTGGAGGTATGGTTGTTCCTTTGGGTCTGGGTTCTCTGACCACTAGTTGCTCATTTGTGTGTTGCCTTGGTGTGTTCTCAATCTCCTAGACCGTTATCCTCTCCCGCTCAGGTTCTGTTTGTATTTCTTCTCGAGCCTCCTGCTCTGATGTTTCTTTCTCTTCCAGGATTTCCTTTTCTATGGGGACTTCCACTTTGTCTTGAGATACAATTTATTTGACTGCATGACCAATGCCTTGTTGAATCTCCATGAGCTCCTCCACCGAGAAGGTATCATCAAAAACATCATGCGGGGGTGAGGAGTCTGAAATATCTTCTAGTTCGGGAGAGTCCAAACTTACATCCACTGGGGGCATCTCTGGCATGCCAGAGGCGGCGACTGTGCTTGGTGTGGGGGTCACCATTATTTTCTTCTTTCTTATAAGTGAAGCCCCAGTATCCAGAATGCTAGTAGACTCTGCCTCAGCGAAAGTCTGTCTGCTCATCATAATTGCCAACAAGGAGGATCCCGTCGGGCGAGCAGATGTTGTCGGAGTTACAGGGAGACCGACGGATACTTGCATACTTATTTGCTGACTAGTCAAATTTGAAGACTCCATTTGTTGATGAAGGTGGGCCAACAGAAGTGTAGGAACCTAGGGAGGTGCCTTGGGAATTGGTGTACCCTCTTTCCCTTTCCCTCTACTCGTGCTTGCTTCAGCGGCCACGGTAGATGAAGAAGGTCCAGCGTCGGCTGAAGAGGGGATGGTCTTCTTAACCGTTGATTTATTTTGGGTGCTTTTAGGACACACCCAAGAGAAGTACTGGTGAATTTCCTCCAAAATGGGGTGGCTTACCCCTTCAATCGTTAGATCCTCTAGGGTGGCCCAATCCACCAGAGGAAGATCTTGTTTGTCCAGCCCTTGTCCTTTGTATGCTGGATCCTCCAGCGGCCCGTCATCTTTGAATCCCTTCGAGAAGGTCCGAAGGTCTAGTGCTTTCATGAGCCCCTTGCTCATCCTTGTATTCTATCAGGCCCAAAGATTAAAACTATCCTGGCAGTCTGCCCAGAAGTCTTCAATATCCACTTCATGCGGTTTGGACGCCTGAGGTAGTGCTGTGGCAATCTTGTCGTAGGGATCATAATTCTTCTGGGCGTGGTGGAATTCCACCAGCCCCAAGCTCTTCAGTTCATTATCCGCCTTCATGGCTGTAGTGAGGCTGCATGTATAATTACCATAAGAGAAAGGGAATGGGACGTTGATGACCTTCTTCAACGTGAAGAAGGCGTGCAGATCCATCATCTACCGACAAAACTCTAAGAGAATAATTATGTCCCTATAATACCGGGGAAGAAGATAGGGCTTCCCATTGAAGCCTTCCACCCTAATGTAGGTGTGATGTTAGATTTGAATAAAATACTGGCCGTAAGAGCTGACCAGAGTCATCATCGCCTATGATAATCTGTACCCAAAATCCTGAGTAAGTGTTAAGATATTTTGGTAAATAAATGCGTCATTTACCCAATAGAAGTTCAAGAAACTAAGCTCCCACTGCAACTGGGGATAATGATCCAATGGTGTGACTTGCCCTAGACTGTTCCCGAGTTCCCTAGCTATTCCCAAACCTGGAAAAGCTGGCCTTTTTTGTGCTAATGCCCACAACATGTACGATGTCATGTAAAATTGGGAATTCTAGACAACCGTCCTCATCTACATATCCATGTGATTAGCTATAATACCATCCCAGTTGAAGGTCTGGTTGTGGGTTGTGATGCAGTATAGAAAATAGTACATCCACACTGAGAATTCCCGGGCGTGGGGCCATCCGAAGATCCTGCATAAAAATATGATGCCTGCTTGAATGGGCTCCTTGAAATCCCCGCGGGGAATTTCCAACTTCATTCTTTTGTGGTCTCGCTTTGGAGACTTCAACCACTAACTGTTGAGGTGTTGCCAGGAAATGCCTTCGGCCTCGCTGAATTCCTCCAATGATTTGGCCCTGGTGATGACGGCGGACCCTTTGAACTAAGAAATTCCCAACCTAGAAGCAAAATTTGGAGCATCCAAGGTGACGATTGTGGCGGGGTATTGTAGCGGTCGAGGATCCAGAAGCAGAACTATGTGAGTAGATGCATTGTATAATATTACCAGCTACTTTATTAATTCTAGTGACTGCACCAAATGTGGAAAGTTTACAACCTTTATGATGTCAGAGGCGGCCAAGCAAGTGGCTATTTTGTCTCCTTCATCCTTTAACCTGTAAATGGTATGGATCAGACCTTGCAATTCGGCCCCAAGTTTCTGGGTCTGTATATGTTATTTTCTGGACCTTGGAGTCCACCTTGGACCCCGCAATAGCTCCCTCCTTTGGATATTTGGAGGTTAGGGGCAACTTCACTAGCATTCTTTCCATCTGTCTTTGTAGCTTCCCAGGTGGAAGTGGTAGGTAGTTCCAGACTATCAGGAGGGGCAATAACGTCAGACATCTTTGATCAATCTATCCGCAACCTGCAAGACCAGAGAACCATCAAGACATATATATAAAAATAAGTTACAACTCTGGGAGATTCTTCACCAACTCGCGCCTGTCAAACAAGAGTTAGTACATACATCAAAAGTTATGGGGTATCTAGAATGAACATGACTTAGCGTTCTGGAGCATGTTAACAAGGTGGCAAGAAGAAGCAAAAGACAAGGTCTTGCTGGAGGTGTGGAGTCCAGACAAACTAGCTATTACCGATGTGACTGGCAATAAGTTGTACTTTGGCCGACGTGTATTGGCACGTGGTAGGATGACAGGCGGTGTTAAGACATTTATGGAAACAAGTGGGCTGACACAGGGGAATTAAATTCCAGATGGGACATGGTTTGAATGCGCACTTGTGGGAAATTAATCCCACCATTAAGGTGATGAGACAGAGGAGAGAGAAATTTTCCATGGCTCAAACCAGCGAGGTGCCGAGTTCAAACCGTGGTGACTCCATCTCGACGAGATCGGCCTCATGAAGCAAAAATTTATGACAGAGTGCGGGGAACTCACGATCTTGGAAGGATATACAGAATATATACATAGAATATAGGAGGGCTGAGGGCCGAAGCATATATACATGCGATATACAGAAATATGCATCATTTATAGATTTCTACACAGATATAAACAATATTAACACATGTACAGAAGATACCCTATGAAAATATACAAAATGTAAACTATTCTACAGCTGCACAGAGGGAGGACAACCCTCTGGTAGAGCCAACCCACCAACGGGTGGCAAACCAGTAGCAGAAAACTGAAACACAAGCCAGAACAAAACCAAAAACCAAAAACCAAAAAAAAAAAAAAAGGACGAAGGCAAGGACCAGAGGGCTTACCTATAAATTTGAAGAACGGAAAGGAGAGAAGGCACTAGGACCACTCTGCAATAGCTCCAACCTTCAGCGATCACAAACAATCACCGAAAATCAACTCGTAATTATCCACTAAGCTCAGAGTAATTCGCACTTAATTACACTTCAAATCACCAAGGAATCGCTCTGAAAGCTCTAAGTATTTTAATTGCAGTAACTGTGAAAGTGACATGTAATTTCCATTTATACCCAAGGTTAAAAAAAAAGCAAGTTACCCTTCTCTCTGCAAACTCTGGAACAAGCAGACCTGCGGGCTCCGGGCCTGTGGATTCCGTGCGACCATACCCTCTTACAAAAAGAAGACATAACGACGGAGAATCCCAGAGTCCAGAATCTGACTCTGGAAAAGAAACAACCAACTCCAAGACCGGGTCCCAGAGACACGAAAGACAAAAGCAAAAGAAAACAAACCTCACAGGAGGAAAAACCCGAAGAAGAAAACACAAAAACAAAAAGGACAGAAAATAGGGCAAGAGCCAAAAGCGAAAAAGGGGACCCAACATTTTGCACACAAAATGTAGGGACGGGTATGCAAGGCATAACAAATGTGTGTGCTAAAAAGTAGTCACACTTATATGAGTCATTATATTCAAGATTGCTCAAGAATGAGGTCTCAAATGGCGACTCATAGCTCCCTATTCACGGAGTGGAAGGGTTTGTAATGGAGGCCCTCATTTTAGACCTAGTTATTCCCATGCAAGTACACCATAAAATGAGAGATTCAAAGAGGAAGAGCAAGAATGCTAGTCTCCATGATCACCAAATATGCATTGCAAATGAAAATCAAAACTACTCTATATGATAACAATGCATGAAGTAAATTTATCTATGAAAGGAAATATGTAAGCTTAATATATGAAAGGAAATATGCAAGCTTAATCTAATATGAATCTACTCTAAATGGACTGTCATGGATGCATGAGAGAAGAAGACAAGAAGACAAGAAGAAAAGAATTTGCATGGTTCAAGCTCAAATGCTCAAACTCTCCTCCAAAATTGCTCTCCAAACCTGCAACATAACAATAACATAAAAACTCTATATCTCTCTTATCTCTAAATGAGGAGAGGGCTCCTTATAAAGGAAAGTGTGGAGAGGAAAACATCCTCAAGAGCAATGTGGGATAAATCCCTAAAAAGGAAAGTAAGAGTAAAAAGCCCACCACTTAGGAATATGTGTAGAGAAAAAGAAATTTTTATTTGTTTGTATTTGATTTATTTCCTTTTTTTTAATCAAAAAGAGAGCTTTAAGTGGGGATTTTATTTATTTAATTAGAAGAGGGATTTTTTTTCAATTAAATAAGATTATTTTATTTAATTAAAAAGGATTTTCTTTTAATTAAATAAGATCATTTTATTTAATTAAAAATGATGTTTTCTTTTAATTAAATAAGATTATTGATGAAATGATCAAACCTTAGAAAATATTGAAATAATTGAAATAATTACGATTTGATCAAGAAAATTGATTTAAATTGAAAATATTGCAAAGCATTGATTCGGGAATTTGATAAATTGAAGAATGGGGGCCCATAGTCTAGGCGACCATTTTACAATGCATACAGGATGTACTTAGGATGTAAAATTAAATGTAATACTTGAATGCTTTGTTTTTGTCTTTTTCTCTTTCTCATGTATGAATGCAGAATGCATGTCATGGATATGTAACAACATTGATATCAGTAATATTTGATGTATGTAATTAACTTGGTTTTTGAATGAAGCAAGAATTTATTTTAAGCTCAAGTCCCTTTTATGTTGTTCTCTTTTTAGATGAATCATGCAATCTCTAAATGCATCTCTATGCAGACTCTTAGGATTGTCACTGATTTGTATACATTGTAGCATTTTATCATCATTGGGCGCTTGTTGTAACGGACATGACCTGATAGTACAACTACCACTAATACCCATTGGTATCACGAAAGTATGAATACTATGTGTATTGGATGAAATGTCAGAAATAAACTTAGGCATCAAGGCATAGAAGCCAGGACGATAATTGAGTTATCTCCTTTTAATGTTTAGGTTCAGTTTTTGTTCAAGTGCAATGCAAGATATGCAACCCGCAATGAACTTGAAAATTCATATCCTAAGGTACATCATGTAGCATACACCGTAGTGAGAATATGATTTAGAAAATAGACAAGGAAATTATTTCAACCTCACTGTAGTTTACACATAACAAAGATCAAGATATATGCGGTTATCCACTCATGTTGGTAGCTCTTACCATAAACATCCAAGTTAGGTGAAATTTATAGGATCATTTGGAACAATCACCATATGCAGAAAACTAAGAAAATGTGATGCCTTCTGTCCTTGCGACTCTTGGTCTTTTGAATAGACGTCACAAAGTAAGTCAAAAGACATAACAATCACCAATTGAGAATCAATCAAAGAAAATTTATAATCGCTTAGATGTACCCAGTACGAAACATCATGGGAACATTAAAGAATTATAATCTGACCAAACGATGTGTTTAAGTAGCATTGAGAAATACTATTGATTCATTTTTCCAGCGCAGTAGAGATTCATCAATCAGAATTTGAAATGTAAGCAATACGTGTCATGTCTGAGTATATGTGAGATTAACTGTTTCAGCAATTGCAATCCATGTAGTGTTTAGAAATATTTTAAAGTGTTGAGAAACACTAGTTTGTTTTAAGTTCCTAGATTTGAAAAACACTAGTTTGATGTCTGATACTATTTTGGAGAGGCGAACCATCCTAGACAAGACGCTTAGGACAACCTAGCAGACGCGAACTGACCATGCTAGCAAAGATGCCCCCAGTGCAGAATGACTATTCCTAAGACGCAAATGCAGACAAATCCCAAGCAAGGATTGGACATTTGTAAGGAAACAGAGTCACCAAATAGCACATGTGCAATTATGAAGGTGTAGTGTCATCAGTGCATTGATAGATAGAGCATAGATTTTGAGTGACGCCCCTTTTGCCAGGTTTTCACCACTCGGCAAAGCTTTTTATTTTTGCTACCAAGATGTCTGTTTGCTAGTTTTCATCAAGGCACCTTTTTTTCTTTTTCTATTTTTTCTTTTGTATGTTTTTGCAGTATAAAGGCACCTGTTTGCCAGGTTTTCACCAAGGATACCTTTTTTCAGGACTTTTTCCACTATTTTTGAATTTCTTTAGGATCTTTTTTTTTTGGGGTATTTTCTAAGATTTTCATTGTATAGGCTCTACTAGCCAGACATCAAGCATAGAATCAATTCAAATGTAGAGTATTAATGGGATCAGGAAGAACATCTCCCTCAGGAGTAGCTAGCTAATAAGCTCCAGTCCCAAAAGTGGTAGTAATGACATAAGGTCCCAGCCAGTTTGGTTCAAACTTTTATTTTTGTTCTCTGTTACGCTGGTTCTTAGGATTCTCTTTCAGGATGAGATCCCCCACTTGAAAGTATCATGATTTAACCTTTTTATTGTACCCTTTTGACATGTGTTTCTGGTACACTTTCATATGATCAAACACCTGTTACCTACGCTCATCAAGTAAGTCTAAAGAATTTACCCTATCAATGCGATACTGTTCGTTAGTAATAAGACCTTGTAGAGATACTCACAAAGATGGAATTTCAACCTCAATAGGTAATACTGCCTTAGTGTCATAGACTAGGGCAAATGGCATGGCTCCAGTTGGTGTTCTGATGCTTGTTTTGTAGGCCCAAAGTGCTGGATTTAATTGTAAATGTCAGTCCCTGCCAGACTTACTCACAGTTCTGTGTAGGATCTTGAGAATATTCTTGACGGATGCCTTAGCCTATCCATTACCTTGAGGATAATAGACTGGGGAACAATGTTGAGTAATTTAAAATTGTGTGCAAAGGTCTTTGATGTCTTGGTTTTTAAATTGGCCCCCATTGTCTGTTACAATTGAAGAGGGTATCCCATATCTACATATAATGTAGTTCAAGATAAACATAGCCACCTTTTTTCCAGTGGCTTTGATTAGCAGCACGGCTTTGACCCACTTTGTGAAATACTCAGTGGTCGTAATGATTTATTTGTGTCCACTTGAAGAATTAGGATATATTTGTCCAACCAAATCAAAGGCCCATTGCTGAAATGGCCAATGTGTTATGAATGGTATGAGTTCTCTAGCAGGAGCATGGATGAGATT
>MU227639.1:2683810-2695712 GCA_018584345.1 Thuja plicata
CCAAATCAAAGGCCCATTGCTGAAATGGCCAATGTGTTATGAATGGTATGAGTTCTCTAGCAGGAGCATGGATGAGATTTCCATGTGTTTGGAATTTATGACATGTCTTTGAAAATTGAATAGCATCCTTTTCCATTGTGGGCCAGTAATAGCCTACTCTGAGCAGTTTCTTAGCTAGTGAAAGCCATTTGAGTGTGATCCACGTACACCTTCGTGGACTTGTTTCAATGCGTGATCTGACTCTTCATGTTCTAAACACCTAAGAAGTGTACCGTCAAAACCTCATCTATATAAGTTATTAGTAATGAGGACATAATGTGATGTTGTCCTAATCAAGGCTCATTTTTCATTTCTGGATAGGTCATTGGGTATAGTTTGGTCATTTAGGTAAGCAATGATTTTAGCATACCGAGATGGGTCTTGAGCGTTCAAAGCACAAATTACTTGGCATTCGGGTGTATCAAAGGCTGGGTAGGATAATTCTTCCACCAAGAAGTCACAGCGGAATTGATGTTCCTCTAATTGTAACATGGATGCCAATGTAGCCATAGCATCTGTAGCCTTATTCTCTTTTCTTGGTACTTGCTGGAATGTGATGAAGATAAAGTACTTCTTTAGGTCATCAACCAGTTTTTTGTAGGGCATCAACTTCTCATCTTTGGTCTGATAATCTCCATTTACTTGATTGATAATGAGCTAGGAGTCACCATACACATGTAAATCTACAATCTTCCACTCCATAGAAAGTTTAAGACTATTGACCAATGCTTCATATTCTAAAATGTTATTTATGCATGGAAACATCAATTTGTAGGACTTGGGTATTTTGTAGCCTTGAGGAGTTATGAATAGAACCCCTGCTCCAAAGCCTTGTTGCATGAAAGAACCATAAAATTATATCTTCCATGGATACTTAGTTAGATGCATAATTGTTTCATCAGGGAACTCAATTTTCAAAGGTTCATTATCTTGGAGTGGTGAATCAGCTAATTGATCAGCGAGGAATTATCCTTTAATAGCCCTTCTATCGACATACTCAATATCAAATTCGCTTAGAATCAGGACCCACTTTGCTAGGCGTCCTATTAATGTTGTCTTGCTTAAGAGGTATTTCAAAGGATCTATCTTTGCAATGAGCTTTACTGTATGTGATAGCATATAATATCTCAATTTCTGTGATGCAAAGACAACTGCTAAGCAAGATTTTTCAATTATGTTGTAATTGAGTTCATAAGATACTAGTGTTCTGCTGATATGGTATATTGCTCTTTCCATTTTAGTTTCATCCTCTTACGCCAGCAATACTCCCAATGATGTAGTTGTAGCGAAGATATATAAGAGTAATGGATTTCCATGGATGGGTGCCATGAGAATAGGAGTAGCCAACTACTCTTTTAATTCTTTTAAGTTAGCTTCACAATGTTCATCCCACAAAAATTTAGTAAAGGGTTGTGCTTTATCTGCAAGTTGTGACATAAATCTCCTGATGGACTGGAGTCTTCATTGTAATGTCCTCATTTGGCTAATGTTGCATGGGGGAGTCATGTCTAGTATAGCTTTGACTTTTTCAGGGTCTACTTCAATTCCTTTTGCTGATACAATAAACCCTAGCAACTTCCTTGACTGAACCCCAAAGGCACATTTCTTTGGATTGAGTCTGAGTTGAAATTTCTCCATGTGATCTAATATCTTCCGCAAGTCTTCAATATGAGTAGTCCTTTCTTTTGATTTAGCTAATGTATCATCCACATAATATTCCATGTTTTTAAGCATCATATCATGGAATATGGTAGTCATAGCTCTTTGGTATGTGGCACATGCATTTTTTAACCCAAACAACATAATACTCCAGCAAAAATTTCCCCGTGCACATGTAAATGCGGTCTTCTCTTGATCTTTGGGAGGAATTTTAATCTATTTATAGCCTGAGAAACCATCCATTAATGAGTACATTTGATAGCCTATTGTTATATCTATGATCGTATCAATGTTTTGTAGTGGAAAATCATCTTTAATACATGCTTTGTTTAAGTCTCTAAAGTCTGTATAGATCCTGATAGATTTATCTATTTTAGATACTGGTACCACATTAGAAATCCATCTTGCATAAGCGATGACTCTTATGAATCTAGCCTTCAATAATTTTTCTAGCTCTGCTTTTAGCAGTAATGCAACATGAGGATGCATCTTTCTTAGTTTTTGTTTCACGGGTTTGATCCCAGGAGCTATAGATAAATGGTGCATTATTAATTTAGGATCTAGTCCAGGCATATCCGTGTAAGACCATGCAAAGTTGATCTTTTTCTCTTTCAGGAACTCAGTGAATTGTATCTTCTCCTCGTCTGACAAAGATTGTGCTAGGTGAACAATTTGAGGAACTTTAGCTATGCCCAAGTTAACTGGTTGTGTTGGTTCTATCAAAACTGAAGATCTTTCTTGAAAGTGCTTAGGGAGGATATCAAGAATCTCATATTTTGGCACCTCTAGGAGGTTTTCACCATCAGATATGTCTTTTGTTTTTACTATTTTAGAATCTGACACTACCAAAATGTGGTTTTCACCATAAGTTCTTTGCTTCTTTTGATTCTTCAATTTGTGACTGAGAAACTTGATATCCTCGTGTGACATGTTCATGCTACTTGCATTGGTGGAAGAAGGATAAGTTTCACAAGCATTGAGTAGCAAGCCAAAGTGTAGTCATTAGGGAATTGCATGATAGGATTAGGACTTGAATTCATCCAATCAATTAAGTCAGGGTTTATTAAGGATAATGAATCAGAGTTTGGTATGGACAACATCACATTAGTGTCAAAACTATTAACAGACAAGACATGTTCTGTTAGGTCTACTTCTAGGGTGTTTAAATCATCAAGAGTTAAACCGTCATTAAAAGAGTCATTGTTAGTAATATGTGGACCTATCTCTAGTGACTCGTCAGTTCAGTATTCTTCTTCTTCTCTTACCAAAATAGAACTCATTGCTTGTTTTCTCATAATATCCTCTAGACCTAGTAAAATACCAAATTCACCATCAACAATTCTAGGTAATGGTATCTCATCTGACTCTGGAACTGCAAAAGTATCAGGGGAAGTGTTAAAAATTTCCCCTTTTTGAAATATTGGTGCCAATTTATGAATCACATCTACTTAAATGTCCATGGTAGTATCAGATAGGACATCCCATTCATAATCATGTGAGTGTTACTTCATCATCTGATCTGTTTAGAAACCCAACAATAGTTACCTGATGTACCCTATTAGCCACTTGTAGATAAAAGTGTGGTAAATCTAGGATGTGTGAAACTGTGATTAGCTGCCCCCAGTTAGGATGTGAATCCTGTTGTTGGGGTATGTCTTCAATAGTTATTTCTATCAATGGTACTTCTGGAGTGTCTTCTATGGCTTCCTCTACCTCTTGAACAGTAGCTTGTGTTAATAAAGGAATATGTGTGTCTTCTAGTGTCTCAAAGCTAGGTACATATCTTTCTCCTTGATATGCAGGATACTCTGTACAAATATGTAATAATCTCTCAAAGGTCCATAGTTCTAGTTTGGTTTCTTCTTCCTCATCACTTCTCTCATCAAAGATTGGACCATCTATTGAAGTAGGGTCTTTAGACTTATTATTGAAACCTAGTCTGTTTTATCTTTGGTATTTCCGAATTCCATGTATATAGGTTCAACAAGTCCCTTTCCTTTATCTCCTACCATTTGTTTGAGAAGATCGTATCCTTTTCCATACTTTTATGGGGATATTTCCACATGTTGTACCTCATTTTCTTTTGGTTCGCCCTTGTAAAGCCAAGCCAAGACTACTTGTTCTTCTTTGTCATCCCCTTGAGAGGTAGATGCTTTTACCATACTAGTTGCCTTGTGAATTTTTGGCTTTTTAGATGTGGTGGGTGTGAAAGACGGGGAAGGTTTCCCATAGGATCTCGGTGACACTAGAAGTTTTGTCAATGATGGGGTCATGTCCAGCTTGTATTCTCCCATACTAGTTTCTTCTAGTTTTAAGGTCTTTCCAAATATTTTCATAACCATGTCAGTAGTTTCAGGTACAGTTTATTTTGGAACTTCCTTGTTATGAGGGACCATACTATCTGCTTTAATATTTTTGCAAGTATAACTAGCATCTGCAAGAATTGTCACTTCCACACCATTATGTGGGAATTTGATACACTAGTGGTAAGTAGATGGTACTGCTTTCATTTCATGGATCCAAGGTCTCCCTAATAGTATGTTGTAAGCCAAGAGTAGATCTAGAACTTGACATATCACATTTCTTTCAACTGATCCTATTATGATTGGTAGAATAATGAGACCTTTAGAGGATCTTTCTTCTTCATCATAAGCTTTGATAGTGATCTTACTTCTTGAATCAATGGTTTGTTCTAAGAGACCCAACTTCCTGACCAGATTGAGAATATAGATGTTCAACCCTGCACCTCTATCTATCAATACACATCTAACACGAGATTTGTTAATTGGGACTTCAATATGAAGGGGTTGATTATGCGGACGTGTCAATGATTTATCATCTTCTTCTGAAAAAAGAGAGGTAATGTGGTGTTGAGATATGATTAACCATTGCTTGGGATTTGTCTACCTCAATGTCCTTTGACACATTTGCTTAATGTAGGGCTTGTTCAAGAATTTCCCTATGCACTGAGGAGATTTTAAGTAACTCAAAGATGGAAATTTGAGCAGAGGTTCATTGCAATTGATCAACCAAGTTATAGTTCGCTATGGGGATGGTAACTATTTGTCTTGTTTTCGCTGGTTTAGGAATAGTGACAATAGGTACCTTGGAAGTTGTTTTTGGTTTTGATGAGGAATTAGGTCCTTTGATTGTGACTTGTGCTTGACTTCGTGTCACTGCATTTGATTGAGAAGATGTGTCCTTAACACCTTTAATAGTGACCAAATTAATTGATTTGTATTTAATGCCTATCATGTTGATCACATTATCATTATTGGAGTAGGCTTAGTTTACTTCATTTCATTTTCCTTTAGATGCTTCCCCCTTCTCACAATTAGGGAATGGTTTGTTAAATGTTGTATGGTCTTCATTGGTGGTGTCCTTCCACTTTGATCTTGCCTCCTTCAATAAGGTCTTGTATTGTATGTTTAAGTTTAAGACAATTATTAGTCTTATTTCCCTTGTTTTTGTGAAAGACACAATAAGAATTTCCATCCCACCATCTTGGTTTGACTTCCGGTTCCCATGGTTTTGAATCTGGGATTGTAAGAACTTTGTTGTCCAAGAATATCTTCAAAACTGTCTCAAGAGTTTCTCCCAAAGGAGTGATTGTTCATTGAAGTTTGGAAGTCCATGGTAGACTCTTGTTGTTCTCATTGTTTGCTTTAGGTATTGTGGTTTTTACCTTGGAATCTTTACTTGCTGGCATGTTATTCGTCAGATTGAACACTGTTGGTTTAGGATTAGCATTAGACACATCTACTACTCCATCGTTAACAACATTCTTGTTTTGTTTCCACCATTTAGGCTTGTTGTTGGACTTGGTAGATTTGTTATCACTTTAGAGAGTGATTTCTCCCTTCTTAACCATGACCTCTTCAATATAGACGACATTCTTGATCATCCTATCAAAGCTAGGGGAATCTTTCATTTGCAATGCATAGTTCAATTTAGGTATCAAGTTATTAATAAATATTTCCATCTTTTCTAATTTGAGAATAGCTCTTGAATACCTTGCAAATATTTTCCTCCACCTTTGTAGAAAGTTTGTAAAGGATTCACCGGTTCATTGCTTTGTATTACACAGGTCCATCATGGTTACATTGTGTTGTATATTGTAGGAGTAATGTTGGATAAACTGTTGAATTAACTCCTTAAAAGATTTTACCTTAGGTGTGAGTTTGGAGAACCACTCCATAGCATTTCTGCCTAGGCTTCCTGGAAATAGCCTCATTAGGTATGTAGGTTTGTGCATGTACTCTATGCTTAGAGCACAAAACTCTCTCACATGGTCATGTGGATCAGTCTCTCCCGTATACTTGTCATATTTTGGCCTTGCCATGTTGGAAGGAATTGGAACCATATTAATACTCTTGTCAAAAGGAAATGGACAAATGGAATCCAAAGAGTATTTTGTCTTGGGTTTAGCCTTCTCTTGTTTGAGAGTTGCAAGTTCAGTTTGCATCAAGGTTAGTTGTTTGGCGAAAATAGAGATAGGAGTTGATACCTCCTTTTCCTTTAGTTGATCAACATCATAATATTTAGGTAATTTTACTCCAATGGATGCTATATGGAGAAAATACTTCTCTTTATCTTCACCAATTATCTGTTCCAATGTTCTTTGGAATTTCCTACTTTGTTTGAGTCTATTGTACTCTTCTTCGGGAATGTCTCCACCACTTTCTGAATCAAACAAAGGGTGGTCGATGCGTGGTTCTTCTTCACCACCTCTAGCATCATCTTGATCTTGTTGGTCTTGCTCATGGTTGTATGCTTCGAAGGCATTAGCCCATTCATTCCTAGCAACATCCATTTCTGGTGTGGGTGAGTCTGTGTCAAATAGAGGATTGTGAGATGTCTCTCCTTTTTGAAAATGTAGCAATTTGGGAGGTATTTTTGATTCGTTAGCAAAATACTTGTTACGTATTGTGTTAACCATGAAGTTGTATCTCAAATATGTCCAAATTTTCCCAATAGTGTCAAGTGAGGTCTCAAACCATTCAAGTAAGTGTGTCCAAATTATGAAATTTAGTTTGTGCTTGATGGAGGTAAATGACTCTAGTGTCAAAGGGTTAGAATGCCCTGATAATGAGCTGGTAATCAAGTTGTTTGTGAGAGTGAATAGACCATACATTTTGAGAAAGATTGTAAGAGTTTGAAATTACATGCAAGGTAGACTTGAAAACATTTTTGAAACAACAACAGTGAGACCAGAAAAAGCAACAGGGTTAGACTAATGAGCCAAAAGGGTATCCAAATAAACTGATTTTCTCTGAGAGACAACTATGCAAGTGCCCACTACCCCAGATGCAACACTCTGTATGTGAACTTTTGCAAAACTAGATGCGAGCCTAAGTATCCTGGATGAGACCTTTCTCCCTAAAAGTGATGCAGGCGATGCAGGATTAACTTGATGCAAGCTTGCATATTGCATGCGAGTTTGCACAACCATATGCGAGCCAAGATAGACCAAAAACAACTTTTTGTTCTGTCAATTTGGTGTCTGATTTGTTTGGAAGTTTGTGCAAATTTGTCTGATAGTAGGTTGTTTTTGCATCTTTTCAGTGAGTGAAAAATATATTATGTAGCCAAAGTATTGAATTATGTTGCTTTTTTGAATGATTTATCTTGTTAATGAACTTTCAAACACATCAAGCATTCTTGCATTGTTAAGGGTGAAAACACATCCTTACGCCCTATTTTCTAAGTAGAGGATGAAAATTCTTTCTTGTAGACTTAGGTACACACTCAAATGCTAATCAGAATATGGCCATCACCAAGCACACAATGGCTCCAGTCTTGATGTCATATTACCTGACTCCAAACGCAAGTGAGGGCACAAAATGACAAGTATCTTAGGGCAATTACTTTTTGCCTTGCACAAGGATAATCACCCTTTCAGGGATGAATCGGGTAGTTTGAATATAAAGTTTGTTGTTTATGATGGGGCAATCCATTCAAAATCGTCTCCCATAGAATTGCACAAGGCAAAATTGAGGCGTATAGCCCTATGAGTACTCAAATATGTGTAGTCTCACAAACAAGATTCAAGCGGCTCCGCTCTACACATACCCAAACATGTTCAAGGAATGATGTAGAAATTCCAAGAACAAAACTGATTCCATCTTCTGAGGCTTTGGCCTTCAAGGAAGCAATTATTTATAGTGAGTTGGAAGGGTTGGCGTAAAACCTGTCCTCACTTGGGTCATTCCTGGGAGATTTTTCCCTCTACCAACATGCCCTCTAATGTTTAATAAGCATATAAAGGATTGGCGAGCTTAGGATTTCAAGATTTCTAATTCTTCGAAAGAAGAAGAGCATACTCTCCTAGTCCATGTCATTTTCTCCAAAAATACTTCAATCACTTTGTTCATTCCCTCAAGCAAATTTAAGCTTGATTTAGATATTTCTAAATTATGAAAACATTGTACTTGAAAGCAAAGTTTGTTTGTTCTTTGACCATAACTTTTAGTGCTTTGCTTGTTCAATTATAATATCCCAAAATTTAGATGATGAAGTTCTTTTTCCCACAAAATTTAATGACTTGTGTTGTTCGATTACTTTCCCAAAGATGAATTAAATGATGTAATGTTTGCTTTGTTCATTTACTCCAAATCCCTCTCAAGTCCTAAATCAACTTTTGAGTTTCTGATTTTCCTTGAAGGAAAAGACCATAATCCCCTGGTTGATTTATTAAGTGATTAGAAAATATCTTTATTTTGAAAGTATAAAAAAATAGAAGTCAAGATGGGGAATTGGCCACCTGCAAACCACAAATTAACGGTTCCTTTCCAACTTCTTTAGCAAAAGAGTCTCCGACAATGATCTGCAAACAAGAGTTATGTTGTTTAAAGGACAAAGACAGAAAACATCAAAGATTAATGGTTAGGCTTCTAAAACTACAAGTTCAAAAACCATATGTGATCCTAGATTCCTTGAATATGACCCTTTTTACTAGATGTGATCAACTACATCAAAAATGATGAAATGCATACCAGACGCAAGTCTTTACCAAAACTGATGCAGGATTTATGGGATGCGATCCTAGATTCTATAATGTGATCCTGTATCCTAGATGCGAGCCTTGGTGACCCAAAAGACCCTGTTCCAGAAACCTGAGAGGACAAATTAGTAGAAAATGAATTGAAAATGAGGTAAAATTCAAGATTCTTCCCCACGGTGGGCGCCATAAATGTGTGTGTTATTTTGTAGTTCATGCAGCTGCAACACAACACTTCAATAAGTCATTGCATTAGTGAAAAACAATTAATCAAATGTAACAAATAAACTTTATTGATTGATTCATCATTAAACCCTTTTAAACTCGTACTAAAGGTAAATCAAATTTCAACTATATCAATTATTATCTTAATAACTAAACATAGGTTTAACTATTTAAGCAATAAAATCTTCTAGTTGCTTCTATCTAGGAAGTCAACATTATCAACTATGAGCACCATTAAATAAATTTTGAAATCCAATTTAATAATAATAATAATAATAAATAATCAAATCTAACTAACAGAATCAAATCTATAATTTTAAAACTTATAAGTAAGCCTCTAAAGACTTAACTCTATTGGGATAACCCTCAAGTTATTTTCGAAAGTATTTCATCCCTAACAAAGAAATAAAGCTCTGATTCTAATATTTTTTTATTTTTTTATTTTTTTTACAATCTTCATGTGCAAGCTTGATAAAATAAATGTGTCATACAAAAACAAAAAAAACTAACCCTACATGATCTTAGGGTATGCGGGGAAATGGTGGGAAGGCGGCGGATTGGTGGCTCTGCACGTAGAGGCGGCGCCAAAAGAGTTGCGAGATGGAGGGAGCGGCGCCGGGGTCTAAACGAAGGGTAGCGCAAGAGGGACATTTGGGCGCCGGTGGTGTAGTCCACCGCAGAAGAGAAGATGAGGGTGGGTGGAAAATGTCATGGCTCGGCGTGGAATGCAGACAAATAGGATGGTGACAGAGGGGGCCGAGCGGCACGAACAATGGAGGAGGGAGGCAAGGCGGCGGAAGATGGGCATCAAGAGGTGCGAGTGGAGAAGCGCGCATGAGGGAGTTCATAGTGGAAAACATTCTCAACTGGTGCTAGCACATGAGGTGGGTGAAGGTGAGGTAGCGGCAGTGCTGGCTAAAGGGTAGAGAAGGAAGTCAGAAGGGCGCGACATCGACGGAGTGTGGGAAGGTCGTGGGCGGAGAGAGTGGCGCAATGGCACGATGCCGAGCGGGAGAGGGCATGGGGAGCGGCGCAGTCGGTGGTTGTCGCCGCTCACTGTGCCACACAGTGGCAGTGCAAACTACGCATGAGAAATGGGGTCGGGGCAGGGGGTTTGGTAAGGGCTTCGGCCCTCCCGCCCTTGCACAAAAAAAAAATTATTACTTTTTTTTTTAAGATTGAATTTCATTTTTATTTTATTTTATTTAATAAACAAGAAATTTCTCATATGAACACATAATACATTTTTTTTTAAAAATACTCTGTGATATATATAATATTAAATATAAATGGAATACATATAATATTATATATATGTAATCAAATATATCAACAAATCTTTTCAAATATGAATGCTCAAATGTTGATTCCATTTAAGGTAGTAAAAAAAAGATAAATATTTACTTTGATAACAAAAGTTATAATTTTAACTATTTATGAATTGTTCACTAAAATCTATATAAAATGTCACTAATTTAATGCCTAGAATAAGTATACCTATATGTTTAGATCATAGGGAGGAATCTTCGATATTAGATTGGTGGTCTCTTTTATAATAAGAGATTGGCTGAATTAGGCATTAAGATAATTTTAACTATAAGGGAGGAATTAACCTTATTTTCTAATCTATATTTGAACAATGGGGTATGAAAGGAGAATTCCCACCATTCCACTAAATAAACTAAGCATAGTGAACTCTAGGCCCTAGAGTGGAACCCAGAGCTCTGATACCAAGTGTCATGCCCCAAAATCTGGGCACTTTAAACCTTAACCAAAAGAACGAAAAATTTTCAATTTTTAAAACAAAATATTATATTTAACTAAGGAAGATGTATTCTCTTCTTCCCTTAATACACCTTTGCAAATTTGAAAATATGTGGGCCCCGCCATGCACCAAGTCTCCATCAAGCCAAGAGGAACTACCAAGGGCCTTTGGTGACCAAGCCTAGTGGAAACATGTGGTGACTGCGCTTGAATTGGTCGAGGGTAAGTAAATTTTGATGTGAGGCCTACCCCAGTTTGACATAATCTTAAACACTATTCTCATTTATATGTTCTCTTGTCAATACATATTTTGTTATGGTTGGACTATTGAGATGCATGAATTCTTTATGGATCTGTTGAATCCTTTGCTTGTAAACAACACCTGATTTCATAATCGGGGAATCTATTAGATACTTTGTGTGAGTGGTGCAGACTTCTGTTTAGGACTTAGTTTTGATGGTTTAGTATATTGGTTTAGTAAGTAGATGTTAGATAATATCAGTATGTAGATTTATTAAAAGTTATGTTTATGCATATGGGTTAGATGCAGATATTGCTTAAATTCAATGATTCATCGATGCAAATGTGAGTGAATGTGTGTTAAATTTACATTATGTATCTTGATATGTTTAAGTGTTGAATTATTGAACCTACTGATGTGTGCAATGAGTGTGCAGGAAAGTTGATCATGGTACTAATCGAGGATTCAGAAATGGACCTATGTGAAAACCGTGATGCTAAGGTCCTGTCTATAAAAAGAGACATGGACCTCGTTGTATTGTATTTTTATTCGTAAAAGTATGGTGTATGATTGTATTTTATTTAATTGAGTAAATGTGTAATAAGTCATGCTCGTGTAAAATTATTGTGTCACTTGACACATGTGTACCTTGTGTGTTGGCATGGCTAGTGAATGTGACTAGCATAGGCTTAACCTTACCCATGAGTTACCTAGTATAGTCCCTATGCTTACTCTAAGGTTTAGGAAGATAAGATTGAGATGAGATTGAGTCAAGAGAGATTAGATTGAGTCTTGTAGGTTGGATTTTCGAGAGTTAACCTTGGGTAGAGTTTAGAAGGGTCATTTAGACTCCTAGGGTGTAACTAGGGTCAAAATTAACTACCCCACTTGGTACCTTAGGGGTTAGGGGTCATTTTCAGCCCATTAAGAGTCTTGAAACTCATTTATGACTCCCCTAAAGTCACCATTTTGGG
>MU227639.1:2709173-2739286 GCA_018584345.1 Thuja plicata
GATTGGGAACTAATTTGTCCCACAGTTCTGCCTACCATCCTCAAACAGATGGTCAGACAGAGGTTATCAACAGAGTGCTGGGAAACTTGCTTAGATGCTTAACAAAGGAGTATGGACAAGCCTGGGATCAAGTGTTACCACAAGCAGAATTTGCTTATAATGATAGTGTTAACAGGACTACAGAGAAAAGCCCATTTTAGATTGTATATGGGATACATCCACATGGAGTTTGTGAACTCAGAGAGTTAAAAGGACAGGGAGTGATAAGTGGACATGCTGATGACTTTGCACAGTCTATGAAGGAGATACATGATCAGGTGAAGAAGAATCTGATTGAGTCAAATAAGAGATTAAAAGAGAAGGTAGATGAAGGAAGGAGAGAAGTCCAATTTCAAATTGGAGATCTAGTAATGGTACATCTGAACAAAGCCAGATTACAGAAGGGGATTTCTACTAAGCTACAAATGAGGAGAATAGGTCCCTACAAGATATTGGAGAAATATGGGCAGAATGCCTATAAAATTGATTTACCTAACAATTTGGAAATGTCACTTATTTTTAATGTGCAGGATTTGATTCCATACAAAGGACCAGTGATACCTGAGACTACTCAAAAGATGGAAGTAGGAAAAGATGTTCAAGATATACAGGTGAAGAATAAGTCAAAGTTGCAAGTAGAGAAAATCCTGGATTCACGAGTTCAGAAGACAACTCGACGAAGGGTATACAGAGAATACCTAGTCAAATGGTTAGGGTTACCAGAAGCAGAAGTGACATGGATGGATGAAGAAGACTGCAGAAAACAAGGAATTAGTTCGGCATTGCTGCCGACTAATTCAAACTAAATTCTTCCTTCACAGAGGGGGGTGTATGGTGCAGAGCACCCTAGGGTTTTCACTCTGAAGCCCTAGTTGTTTAGCAATGGTGGTCCGAGAGCAGATCACAGTTAGCAGTTAGTCTTTTTCCTAAACATTAACAGTTCTTAACTCCTAGCGAAAGAGTGGGTTAGTCGCGCAGTCGGCAGATGATCAGCGGTTAATGTGAAACAGTCTGCGATTACACGACAAAGGCTGGTCGCCAAGTCAGGAGATGATCGACGGTTGGCATCAAACAGTCTACGATGAAATGACAAAGGCTGGTCACCAAGTCGGGAGATGATCAATGGTTAGCATCAAACGGTCTGCGATTACACGAATAAGGCTTGTCGCCAAGTCGGAAGATACTCAGCGGTTAATGTGAAATAGCTTGCGATGAAGCGACAATGGTTATCGCAAAGTCGGCAGATGCACAACGGTTAACAGGAAACAGTTGGCGATGACACGACAAGGCTTATTGCACAGTCGCAGGATGAACGACGGTTAGGTTGAAACAGTCATGACAATGCGATGACAGTGTATCGCCAAGTCGCAAGAAGGTCGGCGGTTAAGTCACTCAGTGTGGTGATGACGCGACAACAGTGTGTAGCAAGGTCGCAGGATCACAGGCAGTTAAGGAACTCAGTGTTGTGATGACGCGACAACAGTGTAGCAAGGTCGCAGGATCACAGGCGGTTAAGTCAAAAAGTGTTGCGACAACGAGATGACTGTGAGTCGCGTGATCGCAGGATAACAAGTAGTGAAGTTTATTAGTACTGCGATATCGCGACTAAAGGAAGATTTGACTTGTCAACATTGGAAGAAAATGCCAAGATAAAAAGAGAACGCCATGGAGGAAAACGTTGTCCACGTCGACAGCCATGCTGAGAATGACGACAGTTGCAGGAGGAAGATGAAGAGCCGAGGTAGTTAGAATCTTCAGACGGCGGGTAACCTAGAAACGGTTACAAATCAAGAAGAGGCCGAATATATGATCAAGGAGGAAAACTTGTAACAGAGGTTAGAGAACTGGAATTGCGAAGGCTAGCAAAATAAGTTTTCTGTGTGTGTGAATTGTAACTTTCTGATTTTCAATAAAGAAGAGTTTTGGTGTGTTCTGTGTAGATTTGTGTTGTGTGTAGATTTCTGTAGAGTAGGATTTTGAATTCAGTTAAGCTTCATGGATGCTTTTTGACTCTGATAATCCATCCTATGGAGTGTGACTGTCAAGAAGCATCCCTCATGTATTTGTATTCTGTTTTTGTGTCTGTGACTGAGAAGTGGCTAGTCAGAATTGTAAACAAGTCCTAGGCGAGCTCAATGGTCCGGCTAGAGAACTTGTAGGAGAGAGAGATAGAAGGAGAAGATGCATGACTGACTGTATTCAGTCATGAAGATCAAGATAAGGTGAAGAGTGAGACATTTCGGTGGGTAGGAAACCTCAGAGAGAGGGAGTATAGAAATCCTTCTAGTTAGGGTCTGTGAGTAACCCTAAGAGACTCAAGAGTGAGTCTAGAGGATCCTGAAGTGAATAGGATCCAAGGTGAGATTCCTAAGAAAGAGTAGGATTCTAGGAGCAAGGTGACCTCCCCATCAATGAGCCTAATGTAGTGAAGAAATTTTTCAAAAATCAAACAATTGATGAGGCTGTTGAATCTATTGTTGCATCTGGCACCATGTATGATAAGAAAATCAGACATTGGGATACACTGAAACCAGAGGACCAAAATAAGATACAAGAGGCAATCATCAGGTCAATGGTAAAATTCAAATATGTACCAGCTGAATTTGTCAACCAAATACCCAAAGATCTGGGTAACAGAATATCTGAACAATGGTCATATGCTCTACAAACTGAAAGAGAAGCAAGGGAGAGGGTACTTGTCACACTTATGCCTCCTAAATCTAAGATAGAAGAAATCAAAGAAATAATGAAGAAGCACTCTAGCAAATTTGTAGCCAAAATTAGAGCTTACAAAGTGCTAGAAAATAAGTTTATAGAGCTGGACAAAATGACTGAGACTAAATTACTTCTCATCGACACACCTCATGTAGAGGAGGAGAGAGATAAGGCAAGTCCTAAGCACATCGCTTTGGGAAATGTTGAAGATATGGAGCCAATAGATTTGGACAAAGTCATGGATGATCTTGACATTCAAGACATCACACATTATGACTCCGATAAGGATCCATAAAAAGAAGATGATGTAATATTTATATCACTTAAGGATTAGATCAAGCAACAAAAAATGGAGACCGAAGCCAATAAGGAAATGGATGTTCCTGATGAAATATGGCTAGACACATCAATAATTGACATCATAGGTCTGGACCCTGCAGAGCAAATACAAAAAGATGAAGATGTCACTGCTCAAAAAGACCCAACCGACAAGTAGGACACCACTCTAGATACAACACAAGCTAGAACTCAAAGCAATATGCCTATATTAATGAAGCCAATAAATATGCTAGAAGGTAATGAAGGATCTACTGCAGAAGATACAAGCACACCCAAGGACAAGGGTGATGCAGAAGCAAAAGACACCACAGATGACACAAAGGGCACAATTATAGAACAAGATGCAACCGATGATCAAAAAGATAAGTCTACTGATAGTAAAGAGGAGGAACAAAAGGTAGAAGAAAACACACAAAAAGAAAAGAGTGAAGAAGCAAAGAAAGTTGAGTTGGAGAAGAAAACAAAAGAAAAATCTGCAGAGACACCCAAGGCTGATGGAGAGACGTCTTCACAAAATTGACAAATGCACCCTGAGTAGAAAACACAAGAAGCATCTTCAACAAAGCCTTCATCGAGCACTTTAGAAAGGACAAATGAAATAGCAATGGTAGTTCATACATTTGTGTCCACACAAATCTCAAAGAAGAAGAAGAGCAAGCATAAGAATCTAGTCACTCTGGATTAAATCATTGAGATTCCAGTTTGTGATCCCAGGACATTGGATGCAACTGAATTGACAAAGTATGTAAGACTTTGTGAGAAGAAGGCAATTAAGGACAAAATTAGAAAAGCCACAAAAGAAGCTAAGGTACTTGAAATAGCACGAGGCATACTTCAACAAATTGTATCTTATGTAGATGTTGATCAAACAACCCCAATGCTTGATCAATTAGTGGTTCTCACAGATGCAATCACATATCAGAACATAGATGCTGAGAAGGCTATGGAGGATAGACTTGAAGAGAAATATGAGTTCAAGCTAGCAGAAAAGATAAGCCAAGAAGTGGCATTGCAAAAGGTAAAGCTTTATGAATTGGTTAGCACAATAGATCTAATAATCTCAGAAGCTATAACCTTAATACAAAAGTTATGCACGCTTCATCAACTCACCAAGGAGTATACCGACAAGATAGCACAAATAGATGCTAATCTTCAGACAAGAGCACAGAGTCTCACAAATAGCGAAGAAGCAATAAAATTGCACAATGACCAGCTAAAGCAAGCACAAAAGTTGAGACAAGACATTCAGATTGCAAAGATAAAATTCAGAGATGAGGTAAATGAGCTTCAAGCTCAACTCTTACCGACACTTTCACTACTGCAACAACATATGATAGAGGCAAAAACACTAATTTCCACCCCATAAATGTCTGTCCTAGACAACATTTATGATATGCATGCACGACTAGAGCTAGAGCACATGGCACTAGAACTCCTAAAAGAAAAATGGGAGAAATTGCTTGAAGATATCAAGAACACCCACTCACATATTCTTGATACATTGTAAGTTACACATTTTTGTCACATTTTTGGCATCTTATAAGTTGTATATTTTTGTCATGAGTATCAAATAAAGGGGGAAGTGATATGTACAGTTCAGTTAGTATAAAGGGGGAAATGATGTGTACAGTCAAACATTTGAACGAGCAAAGAACATGGAATGTATAGTACAGAGACAAGTATACATGTACATATACTTATACTATACCGATGCATATAGTTAGGGGTAGTCATACAATGACAATGATATATACATGGTGTACATGCTAAACACTTTAGTATTATGCACATATCAGTTTTTGATACTAATGTCAAAGGGGGAGATTGAAGGCATTATATTTTTCCATTAGTATATACAAGGAAAAACATGATCTACACCATCGGTCTACACTACATTGACAGACAGGGCACAGTACTAACCGACGTCAAGGTTATCGGATACTGCCAAGTACAAAGCATCCTGACAAACACTATTCAGTGTTACCTAATGAAAAAAAGGATAAAGGAACCCGACGAGTAACAATAGTGCAACCCGACGAAATAGAAAAGAGAGGAACCCGACAGATGAAGGGAACCCGACGATCAGTTCAATGAAGGAACGCCGACAGACTTTCAGTTCAATCCGACGACCAAGAACCGACAGTCAGTTACATCCTGCAAAAAGTGGATCTGACTTTCCACGTCAGATAAAACACTGAAGTTGTATACTTAGCTTCTTGATTTGTTTTAAATCCATTATGTGCGGAGAAAGCAATGTAATTATTATTGTTTTAATTAGTTTAACTGTTTTAAAATATGCAAACTAAAAGATCAAGGTCAAGTTGTATACCTTGGATCTAGAGTTAACATTGTAATGCGTGATTCTAGAATAGGTCAAATACTTGTATAAATAGATGCTCAATCTATTGTGAACATGTTGTTTGATGATGATTGTAGCCACTGAGAGCATCTAAGGATCAGACAAGAGAATTCATGCAAAAGGACATAAAATGGTCAAATCAGTTTCAAGAACAAGAACACAGGCTACCGACGAGCAGAGAAAAGGTATTAATCAATCACTATAGGTGATATTTATATTTTGAGAGCTTTAATGGATATGTGGTCAACAATTATAGATTGCATATAGTCAGGTCAAACATATTATACTCATTCTAACAAGTGTAGTACACTTAAGAAATCCTTTCAAGAAAGGTGGACCTAATAGTCCTATTGTAAATCTCTTAACCGAGTGCACACTTCATTAGTATTGCTAAAAGCTCTTAACAGAGTAGATCTTAACAAGTCTCCACTTTAATACTCCTAATAGGGTAGATCATCAGAAGTGATCAATTGTAAGCCTTTACCGACTCCCTTCCATTCTGCAGATAGTGAAGTTTTGTGGGTGTAATCCCCATCGTAGTTTTTACTTCCTAACAGGAGTTTTCTGCGATATCATATATTGTGTTATGTGTTTATTACTTTCATGAATGTTTCTATGAATGTTGCAAACAATTAAATATTTTGAATTAATATTACATGCATAAGAAAGAACATCAGAAATGGTCGGTAATACAATAAAGATTGTTTACTAATGATGAAAGGTGAATGAAGTTAAAAGTTTTAGAGGTACTGATTCACCCCTCCCCTCTCAGTACTGCTTCCCATTAATCCCAACAATACATATATCTATAGAGTAAGAATGAAATAGATAATTATGTACTGAGATAAAAGAATGACACAGGTATCTGATACTTGGCATATATATATATATATATATATGATTACATGTAAACGTACACATAATTATGTATATGTATACATATAATAAAGAAAGCATAAATGACAAGACAACATAGGCTGGTTGCGGAAATGACGACACAAGATAAAAGGGGATGTGGTGGATGTACACAAGATAGAATGGTTGCAGAGCGATGCAAACCAAAAACTATGGTGGGAGGAATGAAAATGATGAAAATGGGTGAAAAAGTAATGTTTTTAGGGCATCAATCTTAGCATTTACGTAGTGAGTGGTGAACCAGATGTGGTGAAAGGGGATGTTTGTGCCCTCACTTAAACACTTTAAATTAGGCATTTTTTATATTTGATATTGGGGGCCTGTAAATTTAGTTGTGCACATAATATGCAAAATTATATATATAATACACACACACACACACACACACACACACACACACACACAAAATGATACATAATTGTCCAGACAAAACAAACCACATAAAGCATGATGGAGTAACACAAGCAAATTTCATCATTTTAATGTAACCCTATGCAAAATGTAGGAATGCAGAAGTAGAGTTCATCATTTTAATGGAACACTATATGGATACGGATAATCATTCACAACAAAAATGAAACCGTTTACCACATATATGAAATAGTAAACATTTTAATAGAATGGTCGACATTTGAAGCAATGATGACAAAACAAACCACATAAAGCATGATGGACTAACACAGAAGCATATTTCATCATTTTAATGTAACCCTATGCAAAATGCAGGAATGCAGAAGCAGAGTTCATCATTTTAATGGAACACTATATGGATACGACTAATCATTCATAACAAAAATGAAATTGTCTACCACATATATGAAATTGTAAACATTTTAATAGAATGGTCGACATTTGAAGCAATGATGACAAAACAAACCACATAAACTATGATGGACTAACATAGAAGCAAATTTCATCATTTTAATGTAACCCTATGCAAATTGCAGGAATGCAGAAGTAGAGTTCATCATTTTAATGGAACACTATATGGATACGGATAATCATTCACAACAAAAATGAAACCCTCTACGACATATATGAAATAGTAAACATTTTAATAGAATGGTTGACATTTGAAGCAATTGTCCAGACAAAACAAACCACATAAAATACGATGGACTAACGCAGAAGCATATTTCATCATTTTAATGTAACCCTATGCAAAATGGAGGAATGCAGAAGCAGAGTTCATCATTTTAATGGAACACTATATGGATACAGATAATCATTCACAACAAAAATGAAACCCTCTACGACATATATGAAATAGTAAAACATTTTAATAGAATGGTCGACATTTTAAGCAATGATGACAAAGCAAACCACATAAAGCATGATGGACTAACACAGAAGCAGATTTCATCATTCTAATGTAACCCTATGCAAAATGCAGAAGCAAAGTTCATCATTATAACGAAACCATATTTGGATACAGATAATAATTCACCACATTAAGCATGATGGACTAACGCAGAAGCAGATTTCATCATTGTAATGTAACCTTGAAGTCACACGGATAATCAATCAACAGAAAAAGAGACCCTCGTCGGGATATTAACATTTTAATGAAACACAAGGCAGCGAGACAATAATTTTCAAAAACCATAGCTGTGCATACAAGAAAGGAAGCATGATTGAAGCCGGAGATGTTACCTACATAGTTGATGACGATGGTTGCAGAGCAGTGCGGAGCAAAAATGGTGGCGGGAGGAATGAAAAATGATAAAGTTTGGTGAAAAAACTATGTTTTTAGGGCACCAATATTAACAACTACGTGGCCGACAATGAACTACATGTGGTGAAATGGGATGTTTGTGCCCCCACTTTCCTAACGTCAAAAAAGAACACTTGAACCTACAAAACAACTTAAACATTTTAAATTAGGCATTTTTTATATTTCATATTGGGGGTTTATTAAATGTTTATCGACCATTTTATGAACTACTATTAGGGATGAATGCGTCTACTAATGGTCGACACCTTTTTTTGACCACTTTTAGAGGTATGTGCACATAACAGCTTCTGTAGAGTGGACCGTTATTGGTGAGAAGCCCAAACCTTAGTTTAAGTAGTTAAGGTGCATATGGAACAACCCAAAAAATTTCGGCAAAATTTCGACATCCTTTGGTACCTCAATTGAATGCGTGAAGTTAGCTATAGCCACTAGTAGTCCTTTTCGCCCTCCTATGGTCCCTTTCCTCCTTTCCCCTAATGCATATTTTTGTAAAAAAAAAATTTAACTAGTTGTTTGCGAATAAAACGCAAATACTGTAGCCTGGAAGACATTCGCAGGGAAAAAACCCCTCGCAGAGGTTTATCTTTCTATTTTTTTGGAGGAACACCCTCTCTCCATGGCGTGGCGGATTTTCACAAGGCGAACTGCTCGCCTTTGTAAAACTGCTTACGGTACTTTCTTTCTTCCTCTAGGAATTCACCGTTCATAGAATGCGTTTAGTTCTGCAAATATGAAGCCCATTTTCAGTGATTTTTTTGTCTGTGTATATCCTAGGCAGAAGCATATGTGGCTGTGTGTTTCAGCACGGGTATTTGGACATATTGAAATGTATACTATTTGATAGGAAGGAAATATCAATGGTTAGAGAACCTTAAGTTGTACCGTATTGTACTGGCTGTTGTTATCGAGTTCTCAGTTATGCAGTTTTCTGTCATTACAGAATCTCCTTGAGTTATACTCTAGTAAAATTGACATCTTTGACTTTGTACCTGCGGGCAGATGGTCTTTTAGTGTATGTATTTTGTATGGGTGGTTTATTCGTCTAGCAACTCATTGTTGACAAGGAACATTGTTCTATTTGAAATTGGTTTAGTGGATCTTGACAACGCATCCCTTTGATCTGTCGAGTGGGTTTAGAGACAAAGTACGAAGTTGGACCTTTTGGGTTTTGTTTGCTGCTGTTACATCTAACTTCTTTTTAAGTAACTGGAGCGGCCTTCGTCTGATGCTATTTATATACTTTTATTTACGTGTGATCTTTCACCATGTAAAGCATTTACAGAATTCGTCCTCTCAATGACTCTTCTCTTTTCTTCGGCAATCTTTCACTCATATAAATACATTGGTAACAATAACAAGGTAAGAGGCTGACAAATAATACAACTAGAGACGAGGAAGATGTTAACACAAAATTAGGGGACTTTCAACCCCAAAATTTATTCTGGACGTGCTATGCGGGTCACCTTGCAATATAACAATTACCGGCATGCATGAGTCAGTTTATTGAAGAATTGAGCACACATCGAAAACAATAATTGGAATGATGCTTTGAGTAAATATCCCACACATTGAATATACCTATTAATATAATGTAAATATCAAATGGTGTGATAATCTGTTATTGTCATACAGAGTTTTCTCATATCCTAAAAACGTCCAGCAGTATCTTCTTCCTACACCTTTTCCTTGAAATCAATGATTGTGTCTTACTAAGTGATTTTTTTATGTAGGTCATTATTTTCTACCTGTCCACTTGCTATCGGTTGCATTCTATGTCTTTGTAGCACTCCCATAGGCTTCCACTAATCCTCTAGAGAAATAGATCTTCCCCGCCGACATTAACACAAACACCTCACATAGGTGATGCAAACGAAAGAGATCTAACTCAAAGCACAAACTTATCATATCCTCAACAATCTCTATGCACCTTTGAAACGCTCCTAGCAACCACTAAAAAGATAAATGATGCTAATATGCATTTTGGACAGTGTTTAATATGAGGCTAATGAAAGAGAATGTCACAAAAAGATATTTTTTATTTTTGTACATCAATAATGAACATGGTAACGTTATCTGACTACAAAAAGCATACACTTGTATTACACAACAAAGTAGTGCACATTGCAATGATCATCGAGTCAAATTGATGGGCATATGTCTGGCATGTTCCTTGGGTGATCTGTACAGTGAATTCTCTATTTGTGACCGAGTTAAAGGAACAAGACACTGGAGATAAGTAGCAAGGCAGCGTAGCTCAAAGGTTCGTGACAATTGGTGAATGAATACGCAACCATTCATCTCTTCATTGAAACTACTGACTTATCATGAGTATTTGTTAGGGATTTTTGCTATTACATGCTTGGGTAATTCATAAAACACAGAACAATTATTCTATAGTTCTAGAACTCTTCTTACTTACAAGGCCAAGGACTTGTTGTCGAGAAGGTAAAACAGGGGCTCGTCAATAGATTAAAGATCAGATCAGATTGGGAAAGGTATCCCCAAAAGTTTCCTAAATAGAGTTTTAAATCAATTCAAATGAAGCATAATTGCAACAATGGTAGCTATACCTAATCTGCACTTGACCCCTATAATTGTCATCAGGTCTAAGACCAGCTATATAAAAACCATTTATATAGCTGATTACAACGCCTTGCACATGCACCTATAGATGAAAGCATTTTTATTTTAATTTTTTATTTTATATCTACTACTACTTCTAACAAAGATGAAGTGATTGATCCATCACCAATATGGACTAGTGCCTACCCCATTAGGCTATACATCCAACAAAATATCAATAGAACCAGATATGCATTTATGTATAAATCGAGTATTACATCTTATATAATAGACATACATAAAATCCATCTCAGAACTGTAATAACCTACATGCAACAAAGGGATGACCACTATGAAGCATTTGTAATGCATTAGATGGTGTCACACATATATCAAACCCTCATTGAATTTGCATCAGCAAATCTTGTAAAGGAAATACATAACTGTAATTCCAATGTTCCTTGAATCACTAAAAATTGCCTTTAAGACATACAATTACATGTAGATGTGTTTTACAAGAGCCTTCCTATGTTACATGGGAGGTATTTCGGCATCTGTAGGCTAGACATTCAATGTTTGATGCCCTAGAACTAGCTCGAGGCACTTGCAAACTTAGTTACTGGCCCTTTTGATGTAGAATAAACTCACATTTATATTATTTGGCCTTGAATCTGCACGGGAAATCGAGTCAAGATTGGATATTATTAATGCTACATGCAGAACAGACTGAGACCATGCGAAATTTGCTGAAGTGATCGCTTGGAGTTTGTGTGAAAATCATTCAAGTTATACATACAACCATCACACGAAAAGCAAAATGGTGATCGTCATCCTCCACTATTGAAAGTACATGTGAATATGTGCCCTTAAGATTAGACAATTGTTTCTAGGTGGGAAAAACCCTTTTGGAGTAGTTGTGGCTTTGAATCTGTTTATTAATGGTGCTTTGGTCAAACAAGGAGGTAGGTGGGAGTGAACAGTGCAAAATGTAGGTGTTTAGGAGTTGTGAGGGTTAAGGGTTGGGGATATCTCATAACCAATACTAGTGTTGGGCAATTGAGGATCTGGAGTCAGGGATGACAAGGAATCCATCCCTTTATTTATGCACATAAGACTAGGTCTAAAATTGTGATTTCAATATGGTAATACAATATGAGATGCCAGGGATCAATAGTCAGGGTTCCTTTTACCAGATTTCCAATTAAGGACATGTCCAATGTGATACTAATGAGATAACGTAGTGAATAGTGTCGGGGATTGGGTTGAGGGCAACATTATACCTTGTACTACATTAGAAATATTCGTGCACCTTTGACTTCAAAAAAGTGTATAGAAGAAAAATTTGGTTGTTGAGGATTGAAGATGCCAAGGAACAAGTACCGAGGTAAAGGGATGACCAAGACTACGACTTTGCAAGGTAACTTAATATAGGAATTGGGGAGCTACGGCTTAGAGGAAATGCATGCTGGTAGATAAAGCTTGAGACACCATAAAAGGCAAGGGAAAAGAAGGAGAAAGGATGAAAGGGATGCTGGAAAGGAAAACTCCAAAGTTTCAATAGTGAAAGAGAATGAAACTGGGGAATAGATGAAAGTCATGCAAACATGGGAGAATCTGATATATTGATAGGGACAAAGGAAACAAAGTGGAGTTAGTAGGAAAGGCATACTACAAAGAGAAACTCTAAAACTTCAACAGAAGCACAATCCTTAGAAATTTGAATGTAAAACTTCCACACTTGACCTTTTTAGGATTTTTGCAACTTCTAACACATAATAGACACATGGGGGGACGACAAAGGACAAACAATTGGGCAAAAATGACACATGGAGATCCCTACAAAGATTTCTCAAATCTGTTATATGTGATCAAAATGAGGTAAGTGCACAAAATATTTGGGGTTCAATATTTGGCACTGTAGGATGAGTCCCAATAGGCTAATTGTGGTAAAAGATAAGCGCATTGTGCACACCTAATAACGACAAAGTATTTGTTTTATTGATTATAACCAAGATATATAATTGCAATACTTATAGGCATTCTTTTTTGAGAGTTACATTGTCAAACATTGCGAATGAAATGGAAATGAAGAGATGCTTTGGCTATTATAAGGATTTACTGCAAGTGGAATTATACTTAATAATTCCATCAAATGGAGTGTAAAAGACAAAAAGTATGCATATGAATTTAGAATGATTAAGACGAGGGTCCTTTCCTTACTGGTCCTTTAATTTGGCTTTAGGAAATCTTATAGTTTCAACATATATCTGTTAGTTAATGGATTCTATGTTCATGTTAGTTGTATTTGTGTTCTTGTTAGCAGAGTTTTAATAAGGACTAACTATCCCATGTGCAAAAGCTTAAAAAGATAAAGTACAATGATTATGAGCTATGCTTGGTTGAGTACAATGATTGTGACGTGGCTGAGTACAATGGTCATTAACTGTGCTTGGTCACCTTGTGCCTTGATTTGGTTACTCTCTTTATAGAAAAGTTATTTTCTCTTTTTGTACTACTATTTGAATTGCTTATACTACAGTTTTGTGAGTTTCCATTTCTCAAACAATCAGATTCTTCAAAAACTATGTCTTTGGTCTTAGAAACAAAAGAATTTATATTGAGATATGTATACTTTTCCATTTCAGGATCTTGGTTTTCCTTTACAGTTCATAAAAACTAGAGAAGCTTTAGGTTGGATTCATAGTCGTGTCATCGAATCTTCTTTCTTGGCCTACTAGGCAGCCATCAACAAAAGATTTGTTCTTTGTGATTATTGGAGAAGATAATTCAAAATAAAGAATTGCGCTATCGAGTAAGTCATAAAGGACTTCCTTGGATGGGATAAGGTACATAGTGGACCACACTTTATCATGCCCCTATATACATTGATTGTGGAGACAAGATGAAGACTTATGAATGAGACTTGTAGTAAAGAATATGGGTGACAAAGACTTTGATACTAGAGACAAGAAGACAAATAATATCATAATGTATTAATGAGACAACCCCTATGTGGGAACTTCAATAGGAGGGGGCATTCAGATAATCAAGGCAACCAAGAGAAATGGGTAAGGAATTACTTAAATCAGGTCCAGATGAAGAAGATTCACCTTCTTGTATTGGTGGTTATAGTGAAGTTATAAAGCCAAAGACTTGGAGAAGGCAAGCTTTCTGTATGTTTTTGATTAAAATTTTTAGGAAGGATTTACTAAAACATTTACTTTCCACTTTCTATCTTGAAGGGCTAAATTTTGATTAGTTGCAAATGTTTGAACTAGGGTGGGGAAAGAATGATGAGTACTTCCTACCCACATAGAGTACTTCCTAGTGTTTAGAGCATAATACAAGAAAATATTATGGCATATTGTTGACAAAGCATATTGAGTCTAATCTACTCTAGTTATCCTTAGAGAATTAATAATTTATTATGGAGGGATACTTTTTCATTGTTCCTTCTAAAACAAAGATTTTGATTCCATCACATACATATAAATTTCAAAATAATAGTAGAGTGTAACGTTGGTTGGAATCACCCACAAGACACCTAATCCCACTCAATCCAATCTAATATTAGTACTATATAAGTAACTAGAGTGCCCACAGTCTTGAACGAGACCAATATAATGTAGAGAAGCATCGATTACACATTCAATTATGCTCACGGACATACCATCACAAAACGAGATGGGTATAACTCATTATAGAGATAGTATAACACCAACTATGACTAGAATTACATGCAATCAGATTGGATAACCATCTGAACCTTTCACTACATACAACTGTTTGTCAATTCTTATTGACAATACACAAAATAGCAGAAATCCTAGAACTATGCTCACCTTTCAAAAGACTTTGACATGTCAGACACTAGTACACTTCAAGGACATCAATGCACTTTGAGGACTACAACACACTTTTCAAACATCTGTGGACTTTCAGGACACCTATCAACTTTGAGAAAACTTATCAACTTTTAGGACACCAGAGCAACTTTAGGACGTCAGCACACCTTTAGGACACTAGTTCTCTTTGCACTGCCGTCCTCTAGGTGCACTCCTACACTATTTAGGAAATTACTGGAATTCACTTCTTAGGTCAAAAGCACAAACCTTTCTAAGGGTTTTTTGACTTTAAATTCAGAATTCTGATAGAGCATGAACACAGAGATATCTGATAAACCAAACAAGTTTCTTAGGTGTTTATAAACACAACATCCTAGTGGATCATACTCTCGTAATTCTCACAAGAGTTCAACACAACCATAAGTTAATAACGGAACCTTGAAAACATCCAAACATCTAGTGTCCCAATGAAAAGGTTCCATGAGATCTGTAGATTGTACTCATGTTTCAATTCAAACTCAGACAAAACATGTAAATTATCATGCATTCCATTCCCTAACAAGATCATACAGATAATTCAGTCATTATCAACCCATGGATTCACTTATCTAAGATCTGCCATAAGATCTAGATTATGGCTCCTTCAACAACACCACTAGATTGACCCTCTTTCATTCTTTTCCAATCCAAATTTTAAAGAGAGTTTCAAACACTAAAAGACATATGATTAGAGTAGATTGAATTCTTACTTGATCAAATTTCATTCTTAATCCAAATTTGAAACCCGAAACCCGAAACCATAAATCTCTTGTTCTTTCTAAGTCTTACTAGGTTTCTTCTGTTACAAGCAACCTGGTTGTCAAGACTTAAACAACTAATTTTATACCAACTTGACTTCATTGATTCTACCGAGTCGTACACTAATCTGCTAGTGTCCTGATTTCTTTTAGATTGAAATATTATGAATGTTTATCTTTCCTTTTGTTTTCTTTTGAGACAGTACAATTTATTTGAAACAATATCCGTTTCACAAACATTGATCTAAATTCTTTATTAACTGAAATTGAAGTGTTTTGTAAAACTACCTTGTAATGTCCTGACTCCAAAATTTAATATTACTCTAAGATCTAGAAATTAGATTCACAAATGTTCTATCAAATTTCACCAGAAACATTAAAACTACCTAGCTAGTCTTGCACATAAGAGGCCAATTTAAATTAGACCTTAGAGAATGTTATTGAAACTGATTTTTCTGATAGCAGCAACACAAAACTCCCAAACTCCAAAACATTAAACAAAATTCGCAAACTATCATTCCCACAATTTATCGGAATCACTTAAAACACCACCAATGTCACTGCTTGACTTCCAAATGGAAATATACTGAATATATAGTCTGTTACAAATATTATAGCAGCAGTATACTGCTGTAATGCATTCACAAATAACTCACAACAACAGCAAACACACAACTATGCTCATTAAACCTCTCCAAACAACTCTATTAAGTCCTGCAAACTGAAATAAAGAAGCTAACAAATATCCTATCTTCCTTCAGCCCAAATGCAAGCTCTGTATGAGATTGCCCACTGTGAGCAAAGGGTTTCCATCCTCTGACCACCTACTGCTCATGGGTTTTCGTCCTCAAGCCTTCTACTCCGATGAGGTTTTGTCCATTGAAGAATCTTCCTGCAAATCTGCAAATATGAGAGAAAGAGTGGTATCCAGAATACCCTCTGAAAGACCAAAATTACAATATTTGTATCCATCCTGCATGCAAGATTTTGGGGCTCAAATTCAAACTTCCTCCTTGGGAATTCTTGCTAATTTAGTTATGTCAGTTGCCAAAAGTTGTCATTGATTTGTCCAAGATTCTTCTCCACTTGTAACAGTGGAAACTTGCTAAAATTCATTATGTGACAACTTTCCTCTTCCCTTTTGCTTGCCACATTTGCTCTTGGTGGGTAATTAATTAATTAGAAATATTTCAATTTCCCACTCCACTCTTGGTGGGAAAGTCATTAATTAGAGATATTCCAAACTCCTCATTATGGCACAAAATTCAATGCCCCACCAAGTGTTTCCAAATGTATAGTTTAATATTTAAATGTCCTGTTGATATTGAGAATATTTAGACATTCATAAATAATAATATTAAATTATTTTTTCTCCCTAAGCTTGTTCAATTAACCCACGTTAGAATAAAACGGGTTAATGTTGGCCAAAATCCAATTTTTAACAAAAGGGGACATGACATATTTCATGAGCAAGAATTCCGCCTTGGATTGTTTTGCAAATTTGATATGAATGATGAAGATTTCACAAAATTGCAAAATTCCAAAATAGAAATGAACCAACTCAATTCTTCGACCTATAATTCCTTTTCTAATTGCTTCTTTTGAATGCAATAATAATAATGCCATGCCTTTTTAACAAACTTAAAGAATCAATAATGTTATAAGCTAGAGGCCTGTGAATGGGCAGGGTTGTGTGAATCCAATTTCAAAAACAAAAGAGTAGGTTCTCTGGTCATGTCCATCGGATGGATGGATTAAAATAAATTTTGATGGTGGCTCGAAAGGCAACCCTGGTCCCTCGGGTGTTGCGTTTGTTGCTTGGGACTGGGTTGATAATGTCATTGCTTAGGGGTGAAGAGGATTGAAGATGACACCAATAATATTGTAGAAGTCATTGCTGCCCTTCAAGCTGTTAAATTGGGGAGACGTCCGGGGTTTGCGCAAATTCTTCTAGAAGGTGATTCTCAGATTATCGTTAATGCAATCATTAATGGTAATGTTCAGGCTTGACATCTCCAAAAATTTATCTCTGCTATCATTAATGAGCTAGCCGCTTTGGAAGATTTTCAGATTAGCCACGCTCAAAGATTGGGTAATAAAGAGGTTGTTGACGCTTTATCAAATTGGGTGTTATCATTCAATGACATTTGTAAAGTACGATGGGAAGATTTTCGTAATATTTCCCTCGATATGTGACATCACTCGGTCGGTGTATTCTATCGATGACATTTATGAGGTGATCAGGGAATGTGTGAGATAGGATGTGTGTCTGATGGACTCCCTTTAAATGTGGCTTTTGGTGTCATTTTGGGTATTGGTGGTGTTTTGTGTTTGGACGGAGTTGAGGGAATGGAAGCTACTTTCATGTTGCTCACTACACGACCACAAGCTTCCTTTTTTGGGCAAATTTTGACTCATCGCCTTAAAAGGATTTCAAATTTGGTGATTTGGATTTTGTGAAGGCTGTATTGGAGATGTTTGGGGAGATTTTCATCATGGCTAGGCACTGTTTTCACTCAAACATTGTTGTGGTGTCTATGGTTCTAGCCTGGGGGCTTGAATTGGTGGAGGATTTTGACACCATTCGGTGGGTGTTGTACCTGTCCTTGGAGGAAGATTGGTTGTTTGGGTTGGAGTCAATTCTTGAGTGGGTTGTCCCGGGAGTGGGGTTTGATGTGTGCAAAGGAATGGGTCCGCATGATGGAGTGTATGAGCTAATTCCTTTTATCTGATGGCCTTCTAGGGTGGATCGTGATGATCGCAGAATGGATGCCCTTTGTGGGTACGAGGCTTTGAATTTTTTTCTTCGACGCCATGAGGCTTCGGTTCGTCTGGGATTGGTTTTGGTGGAGGGTGCTGCTCAACGGTCATGGGGTCAGTGGAGGAATGCAAGAATGACGACGTCATTTGGGGCGGCTTTGGCTATGGGTAACACAAACTTTTTGGGTTGAATTCTCTGTCTGGTTTGGGCTCATGTCCTTTATTTTGCTCTGGGCTGTGATTATGGCGTTGTTTTTCTCCGCGCTAGTCTGTTCAGTTCTGGTGGCTATATGCCTTGGTTTTTGGGTCGATTTGTAGTAGGTTCTTGTTCTTCTGGGGCTTTTGGTGGCAAATCATCAGCTTTGTAATGGCTCTGTATGGGTGGCTTTTTGTATTTGTATAGTGGGTTTGGTGTCTAGGGCAGTGAATTGTAAGGGCTCATTTTGGGGTTTGGGGTGGTGCGCTGTTAGGGATGGCAACCATTTTGGACTCGAATTTTGATGTACATTTTGTTCATGAACTAATAAAAATCAAATATTACTTATAAAAAAAAATATTATAAGCTAGGCCCAATCACTTTACTTTCAAATGGGCAACTTAATTATATTATGTCATATGTAATGGGAAGTACTATGAAGTGTTTTTAACAGTTTATTAAAAATGTAATCTTTTTTGGAAAAGGGGTAAAAAATTATTGAACCGGAAAGATCAATACAAAAACAAGAAGCACCAACCAACAAGTGTCCCAGAAAGGCCACAACTAACTCATCATCACCACCTTAACAATCTTGTTAAGGGATTGGATACAATTTTGTGGAAAATCACCCTCTCCCCCAATATTCTAGCCTATCTCCCTCTTAGAAGCCCACTTAGCCAGGCATTCAGCTGCCTTATTCCACGCCCTAGGAATATAACAAAAAGATACTAACTCAAAAGAGTCCCTAAAAATCATAACTTGTTACCAGTCAACATCCTCCAAACTCTGCTTATTCAACATATCTATAACAACCTCTGAGTCCGATTCTCAAATAACCTTTTCCAACCAAGTGCACATCCTCGTTCAAGCGCATAAAGAACAACTAAAATCTCCATCAGGTTATTAGTATGATTTCCTTTATAAACAAAAAATAAGAAAATCACATTTCCAAAACTATCCTTGCCAGTACCTCCAACTCTTGCATATCCTGGATTTCCTCGAGAGGAGCCACCAGTATTGATCTTAAGAGTTCCCAAGGGCAGAGGAGACCACTTACCAACCCATTTTGCCTTCTTTTTAGCATGTCGACATTTGACTTGTCGAGCCCTCCTAAAAAGGGGGTCTCTAATACCCCCCCCCCACCAAATGCTCAAATTTTGAATAAGAGGCATGTCACTTGGATCCACATTTATGGAGATGTCACGCTTTGCTATTAAAGTTTCTTGCAACATATTAATAATTCTCTGCCACACTTGTGCCAACAATTTTTTGACTTGAAAAATTCTTCGATTCCTTTCTAGCCACAATTGCCAAATAATAGAGGGGCCTATAACCCAAGCTACTTGAAGAAAGTAAGTTTTCACTGGGGGCCTACCCAAACTCTTCCAAAACTCAAACTGAGAATTGGAATGAACATAAGCATGCTTCCAGGCTCCCCACAAAAGAATCCAAATTTTCTTAGAAAAAATACATGATAAAGTGATGTGAAGTACTGTCCTCATTCTTGTTACACAAAAAATACATTGAATGTCAGTGGAATCCTCTTTTCCCCAGATTCTCCCAATTAAGATATCTATTCGACACCATCAACCACAAGAAGAAATTACACTTGGGCCAAGAAAATCGATTCCGCACCTGCCTCCACCGAGGAACAATCTCCTTTTCATATGTCAATTTGTCCAACTCCATGTATCCGGAAGCAGAAAATAAATTTCCCCATTAGGTCTGGGCCCCAAGCAAGGATATCTTGTCCCTTTAGGGAATCGTACATTCTACATGCTAAAATCCTAACAAGTTCCTCCCGAGCTTCTACAGATCCTCCAAGAGGTCACTTGTGCGACTCTTTCCATCTAGCCACTTCCGTTTGCCCCTAGCTCTGGATAAGTTTATAATCCTCAACTCTACTGCATCTAGCTTCAAGAAAACTATCACATATTGACTGCATTTACACAAATTGAGAGAGAATTGGATGGAATCCATCTCACGAGTCATACCAGAATAGAACTTCAACTCCTTTATTACAAATCTAGAATAGTGCCTGCTTAATGACTTGCACTTCTCGTCTAAGAGTATTCCAAATCATAGATCCTTTACCTGTCATATTGCAGCGTGAAATATCCCTTCTATCCACTCCTCCCAAATACTTTTGTAATGTCCCTTTTTTTCTAATTCTGAGATACTACTTGAATTCTTCACAATTCAATAAATATAGAAATGATTTCTGCTATTAAAGTAGTATTTGAATGATACTTAATGCCAAACGCATACGCAATATGGTTCAGATACAAATAACTATGATTGCATAACAATCAAAATAACATATATTTGTTGTTTCTGATATACAGGCAATTACATGCAACAACTGAGGGAAATCTCAGTACCTTGTACTGCTTGCTGTGTCTGATATACAATTAAGAATGTGCAAATTATGCAGGTCATCTCTGATATGACTTTATATGCATGCTTTGAATATTGCTGGAAGCTGTGTCTGATATGACAATAATAATATGCTCAAATGGTGATGCCGTCTCTGACTATAGACTTTATATGCTTGCATCGATTGAATGCCAATGGCAATATGCTCTGTTACAGAGCGATCCTTATAGCCTTATAGGATACGAAAAATAACAAGTTCTCTTCAAATCATGTTTTTGAAAGAGAGGAATCGACCTCCTCTTATACTTGGCATCCTGAAGTGATGCTTTCCAAGAGACATGTCCTTGTCTCTTCATAAACAGCCATTCCTTATTCGCAACCCTTCCTCAATACTAACCGATCGGTTTAATTAACCTTAACTGATGCCTTTAGTAATTGTTCTTCTTATTATATCATAATCGATTTACAATATTAATTACTTAGTAATATGAATCAAGACATCTTATTGATCGTCTCCTTTAGCATTTGTTAGGATTAGTCTGTCACCAATAATGATTATGTTATCATCCTAACTTCATATCCGACAATCATCATGTATATGGACTGTGGACATTAATCACTTTTTCTTTTGTCATTAATCCATATCTATTCTCTTCTGGTTACTCCCTTTTCGATAAGCAGGACATCAATGAGATCATTATCTGGTTGCAAACCCGATACTCTTAAGACTGATTTATCTTCTGCACCGTAATCTGACAGAAGGTTTGGTGAAACGCGTTGGTTGATGACTATGACATAGCTAATTATCGATTAGAATTGTGTGATAATGACAGTTGCTTTTATGTCGATGATGTATTAGATTGTCTTAACCGATTCCTTTGTGATGATATTTGATTAACGTCATCTCTATTTATTATCATTAATTACTGCCACAATCGATCTTCCCATGCTGATGATAAAATCAGTTGCTAACGATGTTCATAGTCTCTGTTTGGTTGCTCGGATGAGGGTACTATTGTGATTGAATATAGACTTCCTTCTTAACATGATCGTCACAACCCTATATTGTTGCTGTGACTGTTATAATACTGATCAACCACCATCTATATTAAATGGCTGGCAACTTCTCCTATTTGGCTATACCCAAACTTTCTGTAAACACTTGTCTTATTTGATCGAATACTTAATGCCATTAAACATTCATGGTTTATATGTTTATATTATCGATACCATATTAGTTGGTGTCTTGATCCCAAATTTGTTTCCTTCATTCGCTGCTTTCCTACAACTATGCCACGTAGGAAAGGAGATGAGAATCGATTTGTAATTTTACACAATAAGGCGGTTTGGTGGTAAATCTCTTTGTACTTGGTTTCTATAAATAAATTTCAATCTTTAATTAAAATTTATTTTAATTGTATTATTAATGTCCCAAATTGGGGTTTTTACAACTTTATACTGAGGATTTGGCCCAACCTTGATCTTGGGTGGTGCACCATCTCCAAAAAAGCTTGCCAACCAGAACACGGCCATTCATACCTGCTTTACGTAAACCAAGGCCACCATCTTGTAATGGCCTACAAACCGAATCCCATTTAACTAGATTCCATTTTCAAGAAAGAAAATTACCAGTGTGAGCGGTGAAAATCAGTTATAAAAGGAATACAATAATAACATTAAAGCATTCAATAACTAAAAATCAAAACTACATACATGATTAGACATAAAAAAAAATTTCAAACAATAAGAAATTAAGGAAGTGCAAACCTCCCTAAAAATTGATCCAAGCTCCCTTTTGATCTTTTGATGTGTCCATGCTTATGGATGTGTGCTCAAGATTTGATATGCTTCAAGCTTCAAGATGGGGCTTATTGCTTCAAAGTGTGGATACAAAACTGCATTATAACATTGCATGAAAGATGGATAAATTTGTGAAGGGAAGAGGTTCTATTTATAGGAAAAAGGACTCAGAATGAGTGGTCAGGATGCAAAGCTGAAGAGGGGCTCAGATGCACCTAGAAGAGAGCACAAGGATTGTGCTTCTTTAAGTGCCTCTCATTGTGACAAGTTTCACAAGGAGAGTGGATGAGGAATGTGACCATCTTGGTCCATTTGCAAAAGGATAAGAGAAGACTCTTAGAGATAGGGTGAGTAATGAGGGCTTTAAGAAGCATTAATGAGGCATTTATGAGGGTCTTAACGAGGCATGGATGAAGGGATAAGATAGAGCTTGAGAAATTTGACTTTGGGGAAGGAGTTGAATTCCTAATCCAAGGATTAAGAATGTGACAAACTTAGGGAGAGTTTAGGATTAGGGTTAGGGTTAAGAGGGCTTGAGAAATTTGACTTTGGGGTAGAGTTGAATTCCTAATCCAAGGATTAGGAATGTGACAAGCTTAGGGAGGGATTAGGGTTAGGGTTTAAGATAAGTGATTAGGGAGATGGTGATGGGAGGAGAGAGAATGAGTGGAGGGGTTAATTAGCTGATTAGGGTTAATTAGCTAATGAAGAAGGGTTAGCATGTGTGAAGGGGTTGGGATGAGTTTAAACTCAGGGTTAGGTGGTTGGGATTGGTTAGGTTAGGGGTTAAGGTTATGAAGCCAGGTGCTTAAATAGAATAGATTTAACTATTGTAATCACAAGTGGATGAAAAGAGGATAATATGGATTAAACTAAATGAATAAATACATTCATTTAATCTAATAGGGGAAAGGAGATTTAATTAACTATTAGGCCATTAGTTGCCATTTAATAATTAATCAGACTATAGCCAATTAAATGAATTAATCAGGCTAGGGGATAACATAGAGCAATTAGGTAATGACTGATTACTTGTTGACAATGTCCTAGAAGGCACTAAATGTGATTAGATGTGTTAATCAGATTTAGGTGTCTACAACCAGTCCATAAAAACTGCCTGGAGAGGGCATCAAATTCCTTAATTAAACTTACTGGAGCAGTCTGCACAAAACATCTGTATATAGGGAGAGCTTGAACCATAGACTTCAACATAATCAATCTTTAATAGTGGAGAGCTATCTATAAGTCCAACGAGTCACCTTCTTGCAGAGCTTATCCAAAATATCTCTCCAAAACCCCCTAGACAATGGGCGACTGACAGAGGAATCCCAAAATACACGAGAGGAAGGACACCAACTTGGATTCTTAAAAGCTTGGTAATCTTGGCTTAAATAGTTAAAGGGGTATTAAAAAGAAGACAAAGGACTTATTTCATTAATCTGCTGTCTAGAACCAGCCAAATAGGCATCAAAAGATTTTCTAATATTAGTAGCCTTTGAGAATTTTGGCTACACCCATCAAAGCTGTGTCATCAACAAACTGACGATGAGGAGGAAGACCATTGCCCCAATTCCGACTCTGGATCAATCCTTCCCTTATTTGAGATTTAATAAATCTTCCCAACCCTTCCGCCATGAAGATAAACAAATATGGAGAAAGAGGATCACCGTGCCTTAAGCCTCTATAAACTCCAAATAACTCTGTAGGCTTAGTATTGATGAGAAAAACAAAAGAAGAGGTAGTAATGCAACTCCTAACCCAATTAATCCACTCACTACCAAAACCGAAGGCTTTGAGCACTTTACGAAGGAAGCTCCATCTGACTTTGTCATAAGCTTTGGCCATGTCCAATTTTATAAACATAGCCTTTTCTTTAGAAGTTGCCATAGAATGAATAGCTTTTGTAGCCATGATAACCCCATCAAGAATTTATCTTCCAACTACAAAACCTTCCTATTCCTTAGAGATCAATTTAGTGAGCCATGGTTTAAGCCTTTTTGCAATCAATTTAGTGATGATTTTGTAAATCACAGTACATAAAGCAATGGGGCAAAATGAGTCAAAAGAGTTAGCTTCCTCCTTTTTAGGGATGAGAGCAAGAAAGTAACATTCACACCCTCAACATCTCTGTTTGTTTCTATAAGATTCCTGCACCACCTCCAAGATATCCAATTTGATTTTTCCCAAAATTATTTATAAAATTCTATATGAAAGCCATCCAGACCAGGAGCTTTACCCTTCTTCATTTCAAACACCACTCCTTCAACTACATCCAAAGAAATCGTTCTACAAAGATTCTCATTCATTTCAGCTGAGACAAGAGAAGGAATACAATCAAGCACTAAACCTTCCTCCATATTGGCGGGAAGGGAATCCTCAACAAACAAGGCCCCAAAGAATCTAGTGACCTCCTGAGCAAACTCCCTAAAAGAAGAGATAGGGACACCCTCTGAGGAAATGAGAGAAGTGATGGTATTACCATATTTCCTATCTTTCACTGAATTGTTAAAAAACTTCGTGTTCCTATCACCTTCTTGAAGCCAATCAACTCTTAGCTTTTGCTTCCGAAAAATCTCCTCCCTAAGCTCCCATTCCTCCAATACCTTCACTGAAACTGACTTCTCTCTATACAGTTCCTTTATAAGGCCTTGGTCTCCGATTTGGTGAGTAATGGGATCCACCCAAGATTGTGCTTGAACCTTCTTCAAGAAGATTTTACCAAAACACAACCTGTTCCCCCTTTTAATCTTATACTTGATGAATTGAAGTCGCTTGACAAATGAGTACATTGCAGTGCCATAAGCAGGTTTCCTCTCTTGTCAGCATACCATCATAAGATCCTCGAGGGAAGTATCTCGAAGCCAAGTAAGCCGAAACTTAAAACAGGGATTCTTTGAGATATATAAGTGAGCAGCAATAAATTTGATCGGCCAATGATCAGATCCTTTCCAATCTAAAATCTCAGAACTAACCATCCAATAACAAGAGACCAAAATTATATCTAATATCTCTGCTATAGCCCCTTCTCCACATCTTCTATTATTCCAAGTGAACAATCCATTAGTAGGTTTAACATCCACAATCCTCAAGAATTCAATATTTACTTTGGGAGTATTATTGATGCATGTTTTCATGAAGTTATAGTAAGCTGGTCAAATTGTTCATTTTGACTTCAGAAGATTTTGAGTTGTGTTCTTGTACTTCGTCATGCTGGTGCTAGCAGTTTTCGCCGAGGATACCTTTATAAAGCATTTACAACTTGAAATAGAGTAATTAATAGATGCTAATTCCATTTGCTTATGAATATCAATTTTGTATCTATCGTAACATACCATCCACACAACTGAGAACTTTGTTTTTATTCTGCATTGCTATCTATATCCTTGTGCTCATTGTTATGATATTTATCCCCATAATTATTTCCGTTCATTACGTTAAAGATTCATTATTTTTAGGAATTGACTGTAATATGGCATTTCTCGCGGCATGTCAATTATTGAAATTTATACCTTTCCTCAAAGGATTGTAATGGCTGACCTCGAATATTCAAGGACATATTTCACACTCTCTTTTGTTGTATTTGATCTTCTCATTGTGATGCCTTGCATGGTCAAAATTTACTCTGTACATTCTTAAATAGTTAAATATATTTAGGAATATACAGTTTCTCTTCACCATCTCTTGACCAAAGCACTTGGCCTTGTTGATATGTACAGTTGCTACTGTCTTAAAGAAGTAGGTATTTTTGAAGATCTTTTTGATATTTTTAATAGGTTCTTATTTTGTGTTCAGGTCCGGGTTTGCTGGATACATTATTGTTCCCTCAACGAAGTTTATATTTTCCAGCATTTCAAGGGGCAATAGCCACGTTTTCTACTTCCTCCTTAGGTATAGGACCAGAAGAATATGCAAAGAGAAACTATGCGAGTAATATTTCAGAGTACAATTCAGTTCTTGGATCTCTTACTGTGCAGAGAAGGTATAAGCTACCGTAAGCTATAGTATTGGGTACTATATATTGTGCATTAAATTGTCCTGTAGCATGTTTGATTTTTCCCATAATTGACGTTCTCCTTGATTAAGGTTATAATACTTCTTCACCGAGGATTCATTGTTGTGGAAAGGGTTCAGATATTTCTTGTTGAGGGATGTCTATGATGACATGCAATTGGATGGAGTCCAGCCAATTCGGGACACTTTTCACACATTGATTGTAGGTGCAATGAAGGGAGCACGACTGCAAGATTCTCTTTATTTCATGGATGAAATGATATCCATGGGCCTGGTGCCAGATGTATGTATTGTATTTCTGCAAATTATTGTTGCTTCTCCTAATAGTGTGTTCAAATGAAATGACATACATATTTGCAGGAATTTTGTCACAAGGAAGGAAGACATTTTTTTTTTCTTATGCAAATTAAAGAAATAGAACTACATGAAAATTCATTCAGTTTAAAATGCTTTTGACTAAGAAGTCAAGGTTTCATTAAATGGTGAATTCTAAAGTTTAAGTTAAAGGAAACGTCTTAACTGCAGCTTTCAAATCTTGTAAAAATAAAGTATAAAAAAAGATCCACAATTCTAAACCAGTATAATTGAGGTGCTTGAACATACAATTAATATATGCATATTTAGTCTATGGAACTTTTCTGCTTGGAAGCAAGTTTGATATTACACACCAATGGATGAAGTATGCTTGAATTTTAGCCATAATGGCATTCTATATGTCAAATGACTGGCAAGCTATCCTTATTTCTTGGATGCAAGTTAATTTACTTGGGCAGTAGAAGGAAAGATTCAGAAATGTTTATTGATGAACAAAGAATAGTGAACGGGACTAAAATGCCACATAGTTGTTGTACATAGGTGTGTGTTAGTCATCTAAGTTGATGTTAGTGAACTATATAAAAAATAAATCAAATACTTGTTATAAAGAATAATTTGGGAAAATTGTTTTGGTTAATAGTTAGTAACCATTGAGAAATGTTACTTATCCTTACTAATTGCCATACCATCTGGTAAGACCTGTTAAAGAATGCTCTGTAGAGATTATTTTAAAGCTATGATTGTTTTTTTGAATTTTCTCAATATTAGGTGAAAAATTTATAAAGCTTCTTTAAGTAGTCAAACAATCTAGCCTAAAAAGGATTAAGCTTATTCTTTAGAGTTGGAAAAACTATTGGAGAGCCACAACTAACCTTGGAGGATATGTGATATTAAACACTTCTTAGGGTAGGGTTTATGTATCACCTACTATTCATGTTTGGAGAACTAAAAGGTTGAGTAGATCTTTGATACTCTTGTATATAATATAACCTTTGTATAGGTGAAGATTGAAGTCTTTGGTGGAAAAAATATAATACTCTGGTATGATGGTATCCATCACTCTTCGAGGAGTCTTTAGTCAATGGATACCATTAGCAAAATGGCTTATAACAATAGTGGATACATATATGCATCTTGTTCATTTAAAACAATAAACTAAGTTGCCGATCCTGGTTCTGATTCAGATTTGGGTTCGGATTCCGATTCCCGGATTCAACACATTTTTTTTGGGTGGGTTCCTGTACCGTGGGTATATATAGATATTTTCAATATATGTATATATGTGTATGTATGTATGTATATTCATAGATTCATACATGTAACATGTTCAATGATCATTCATCATTGGCTCAAAACTTCAAACATATAATAATAATAAGTTAGAAGTGTGATACTCATAAATCCATAATTGCCATTAAAATTATAAATAAACTACCTCATGTATCATATTCATACTTTGCAAAAGTCTAAAATGCCATTACACAATGGAAATTTAAATTACAAGCCATATTTCATATTTAATATCCAAATTCGTCTTCATTATCTTCATAGGAATCAAATGACCAAATGACCAAATGCATGCTTGATTGGTTGAAATTAGGGCTTAGATGCTTTTTAGATTAAAAAAGTAAAAAAATGGCATGTGGGGCCCGTTTTTGGGTACTCGCAACAATGGATTCCCGCAAATTCTGCCCAGATTCCAGCCGGGCATCTGAATTCTTGCCGAAATCTGGGCAGAATCAAGATCAGGCTCGCATTGGAATCAGGATCCGGGCCTAAATAGAGGGATCCGGTAACTTAGACAATAAAGAGTTAGTCACTGACATGTAGCTGACATAAACTTTTATTATATCATGGTGATTTCTCAAGCTCAAGCATAAAACTAATAAATGAAAGCTCCTTGAAGTAGAGTTTATTTTGCACAATCCTTCTTTGGAAAAGTAGTTCACAAGAGATTTCACTAGCCAAAGAATATGAAAGTCTTAAAGATCATCATGTAATCTCATTTACAACTGCATATAGAATGAAAGAAAGAAATTACATTAATGCCCACGGATGACCAAAAGTAGGTCAATGGGATTCAAAAAAGAAAGAAATGTGAACAAGGAGGGACCACTATCACAAGTGGTCAAAAACTAGTATAAATAGCCAAAATAGGGAACAACCAAAGATCGAATGTTGAAGAAATTTGGAGATCATTAAGTATCACTGTCTAGACTAGAAATGGTGAAATCGTTGGTGTTATCATTGATTGCTATAATGCTCAATTTGGAGTACCAAGGGCTAGGGGGGTTAAGCAAGGTACATCTTCTAGGATCACATCTAACATTGAAGGCTAAAGTAATCGTTGTAGTAGTAAAGAACTTGTAATATGCATTTGCCCCTATGGTTGGGCTATTGGGGTGGCTGGAGAGGAGTATCATGTTGATGAGAAGAAGTTGAATTACATTGTCGGGAAGGACCATGATGTTGAGGTGGGATATGTTGAGCTAGAAGTTCTGAGAGATGTTATCTTTCAAGTCAATCCGCATCTATAAGAGAACTTGTGGTATCCAAAAGCTATTTAGAGTCGCTAGTATCTTGGATGTGTACAACGAAGGAGGTGATCAACTCGAGAGCGCTCTAGAATCTTGAGAGATCTCATGTAAGGATTTGTGTCAAAGTGTGATGGCCTTCCTAAGATAAAGAACCAAACATTGCTGGTTTGAATATCTAAAGAAAATGCAAAGATTATTGCTGGAGTCCTTGTAGAGGCAATACTATCTCTCGTGCATCTCATAGTAAATGGGACATTTGAAGATTAAATGCTTCTTGATCTCCATCATCTAGGGGGAGCAAAGGTGGCAAATTCGGTTAGTGAGAGAAATATGATGGTTTATTTTAACTCGTAATTGGTGGGAAGCACGCTTTCATTTGGTCAAGGGAAACTTCAAGCCATATGACCAATGGCATTGGCCATAGCGACTTGGACGTATTGTTTGTAGACGTCCCTCTAGCATTTTTGGTGATGGATTCTTTGAAGATTAAATGCCTCTTGATCTCCATCATCTAGGGGGAGCAAAGATGGTGGATTTGGTTAGTGAGAGAAATATGATGGTTTATGTTTGTTACCTAATTTCACCTACCCGGCTCAATCAGGTAGAGCCATGCATTTAAAATTGAAAGGTGCATTCAAACTCATGATTGTTTTGGTATTTATCTTAGTTTCAGAACTCAATGTAATGCTGTATTTAATGAAGAAAAGAGTATTCAAAAGAAAATCATTTAACTCTTTTCTGAAAATGCATCATTATATTAATCAAGATAAATATTGCTTCATACAGGCCATGAAGCTAACCCAACAGATATG
>MU227639.1:2753340-2781803 GCA_018584345.1 Thuja plicata
CCCATCAAAACTTCAAACTTCTTCAACGCTGGATTCCAACAACTAGCCATAAACGCTTTCAAGTTCAACTTCGAAAATTAGGGGGTCCCCAAGAATTGGGGCGATGTTGTGAAGGACTTCCCAACAAATACCAATTTCCTGTTATCTTGCATTTGTAATTATTTGATTCCAGTGAAAATTGAAAAAAGTAAAAAATCATATATTCCAAAACACGATTTTTTTTTTGAAAATTCCATCAAAACCCAAAAAAAAAATTTCTATCAGCAGTTCAGAGTTTCAGGGTCTGACCCAGCCGGGCTGTTACATAAATCTCACTGGTCAGCAATAACCATCTAAGACTAATTTTTTTTCAAAACTTTACTAATGTTGATTATAATTTACGTTGCATTCAATGATAAGAGAATTATATACTGAATGAGATGTGATTCCCATGATGAAGGCCTTTCTGGCATTCTTGTTTATTTATCCTTATTAAGTTTCTTATCCCACATATCCAAATTTGAAATGTTAAAAATTTAAATAATCAGTACTTACTCAGTGGACATTGAAATTTACCAAGCTTTCTTTTGTTTAGGAGTGATATGCCATACTTTTGATAGAGGGCTCAATCATATGGTTTAGAATCTTAGATGATAGACTCTCTGATTGCTTTAAGAATTATGGAAATGGTAGTGTTGATCGGTTCTGTGTATCTCTGAATTGATCACATGACCTATTGGTCTCAAGAATAGTTGGATAGACAATATTTATATGGATGATTGTTGTAGCTTGTAAACATAAAATTTCATGGTCAATGCAATGTCCCTTTTTGGTCCGTTCCAACATCTTATGAAACCTTCAACTCTCTAGGAGAGCACCAACATTATGGGCAGGGTATTCTGATAGTGGTAGAGAGCTCTTGGAGTCCAGATGCAGATTTGACATTTTGGGAGTACCCCACACTTCTTGGAGAAATTTGTCATGTTGAGGAAACTCCAACTTGCACACGGATCCATTCCTATGCACTCTAAGAATTGATGGTGGTTTAACTTTAAAATTCCTATTTTGGGCTATTTTATTATTTACCATAATTTTGGTGATTGTGTGGAAATAATTAATAAGTTGTCTATAAGCTTGAGCAAATTTGTTTAACTAATAATATTTTTTTTCCAAAATGACTTTCCAAGGTTTAAAATATTAAGTTAAATTTACTTAAATTGCTTGGGAACAAAAAGAAAAAAATATGTTTTATTTTAAAAGCAATGAAAAAGCAAAAAAGTGCTTGCAAAAAAGAAATGAAAAAAGCAATGAAAAGGGTATAAAAGGAGGAGGTGAATGGGAATGGGAAAATGCATTCTTAACTTATTATTCTACAAACCCTAATTTGGAGAGATTGAACTTGGTTCATTCTTTAGCTGAAGGATGAAAAGCCTTCTGGTAATCAGTTTCATAGGTAAAAACCCACCTAGCTGATAGAGTGGACTGGTATAGGATTACTGTGTGCATCAACAAAAAGGGTATACAAAGAAGTGAATGGGAATGGAAAAAAGCATTTTTAATATTTTATTTTACAAACCCCAATTTGGAGAGATTGAGCTTTGTTCATTCTTCAGTCAGTGAAAGACAAAAACCCTTCTGCCAATCAGTTTTGCGGGCGAAAACCCACCTAGCTGATCAAGTGGATTCATACAAGACTCATTATAGTGCACATAATGTTTGAAGATTGAGGAGGTTTGTGCCAGGCATTGAATTAATATTTTTCTCCAGTTTGTGTCCATGTCTGGAGAGTTAGTTTAAAACTTATTTTTGATATTATTTGCAAGCAAATCTTAATAGATTACAGGTGGAGAGGGCCTGAAATTTGAGTACCAGGAGATTAAATATAAATATGAACAAAGAAGGTGAAGTTAATGACAGATTTAAGGCAGAATGATGAAGATATTCTGAAGCCTTTCAAATATGTACGTTGCCATAATGCAGGGGGGCTTGAGACCAAGGAGGAGTTAGTAGAAGGGATCACAGCCATTTCCTGAGGGTTTAAACCCCTATGTGTTCAGCCTTTGCCCTAGTCTTGGGGAATATTCGTTAAAAATTCTGGTCACCTTACTTTGTGTGACCAACAAACCCTAGAGCCAGGTTATAACAGAGTGTATGTGTTTGAAAAGCCGTCAAAATCAGAGAGTCTACAGCAGTCTACAAGGCTCTGAAAAGAGATGATAAGTCATCCTATATGTAGTAGCAGCAGTTAACAAATAGTTCATTTCTCATTTCAGGTTTACAGGGATAAAATAACAACAGTGCTGGGAGCACCTGTGATAGTTTATAGATAGAATACAGGACTGGAAACATTTCAAGACTACAGGGAGACATAACTACAGTTCTTGAGATATTTGTAATAGGCTTGATAAGAATCCACATCTACAAAAAGGATCACATTAAGACAAATCTGAGTTGTAGCGACTTTCAACAGTACTCCTTCATATTAACCAGCATCCTTGAGGTTAGATTTGCCTCTATTCAAATTGTCCTTATAGTATGATCATTTTAGCAATGCTATCAATGGATTTTAGTTTATGTATCAAAACTGAGAAACACATGATATATGATGACATTCCATCGAAACAATCTTATCTATAAATCAGTTCCATTTGGTTGTTTGATGAGCATTTTGTCAAGCACTTACAAAATATACAAGTAGGTAACATACTTCAGTGGTGGCATTTTCTCAAACAATTGTAAAACTTATAAAAACTAGTCTAGCACGCTACCGTCAAGATGTAGTTTTAACAAAAAGATGATGGATACAATTCCAACTACTTGTGGGGACAAAACGATGCAATGAAGAATGATAATTGTGCTGATAAAAATAGTAAACAAACTTATGCTTCGATTCAAGATGCCGCGATTAGTTTCAAATGCCTCTAGGAGTGATGTAGTAGTGGTTTAGAGGGCAAGCTACAGTAAGGACATATTAATAGGCTTTGACATTAATGCAATGGATTCCCTTTCCAAAATGTGATACAACTTGAATCTGTTGCTATCCTTTTGTTGGCTTAGGCTGCGTAGTACTTTTCTTTTGTTCAATCCGACGTTATAGCCAATCAGGTTCCAAAAGACAACATTGTGTTGAATCCAAAAATGTAGAAAAACAAGGGTTTATGTTCCCATAAAAAAGAAAGAAGTCATTGTGAGTTATTCCATATTTCACAAGTGTACCCCTATGTATTTTCCCTTTTTGATTGCATGCACAATTGAATATTTATCAACATCAATAAGCTATTGAGCATCACATAGACCTACAATTAATATTTTATTGATTCCAGAACTTAAAGGATAACAAATTCCATTTACAAAGATATCTTAGAACTGTACGGACAAGTAAAACCTCCCAAAATTGGTACAAGGGCTGTGGTATGGATAGGAAATAATGATGGGGCTGGTGTAGGGCTGGAAACAAGGGTAAACTAGTAGAAATGTAACTATTTGGAAGGCTGGAAGGTATGGAAACAACTAACAATTGCAGATCAGACTTGTACAGTGCTCCTTTATCCTTGAATGGGGGCCCAGATTGATGTTGGTAGCAGGTCCAATAAGGCCACAGCAGTGAAGTGCTGTGCCGCAGCAATAGAGTACTGCACTGCAGCAATAAAAGGGGCAGAATCAGGAATTCCAAATTCTGGAACCCTTCATGAACAACAGTTATTAATATCTTGATAATATTGATTAGACTTGCTTGCAAATACTCAATTGATATAGTCCTAGACAATTAAAATGTTCATTCAATCTTTGAGAAATCCAACATTGAGAATCTAGAGGGTTTTGTCTTTCAGATCTCCTACACAAAGGGTTTTTGTTGCTGAATGCTTCGAACTCCAAAATGGAATGAACACAAAATTACAACGGATGATGCAAATGACTGCTTCATCCCCCTTTTATAAGTTCTTTTTGGGCCCTCAGGTTGAACTAATCTTTTTTTCTAAAAAGCGTTCAAAAACACTTTTAAAAATAAAATATTACGTAGGCCTTATAATGTCTGATTAGACTGTCAATTATATCAATAATGATATTTAAGTTGTCCTCTTGATGGGCCCAATTTACATGTCATGTCTCTAAATACAAGAGATCGCAGGCCTTAACTCACAACCTGGGCATTGAAATAAGATAGAAGAGATTCCATAAAAGGAGTCAATTAAGATTAAACAAAAGAATATCATGGCCAACAATCCATAAAAACATTTAAATAAAATTAAATTAAGAAAGTCATAGGCAGCGATTACTTATGGAATGCAATTAAAGTAATAAGGATCATGGCCAGTGATTAATTCTGAATGGTTGCAACTCTTTAAAAGGGCAGAAACTATTAAAGGTTGTGTCTCCCTCGAGAATAAGATATAAAAGGGAGATCATTTCCTTGGGAGAAGAGTATGAAGCAAGGAATTAATAAATGCTAAACTGGGATGAAGGAATCAAATTGGAAATATATAATTATTCTCAAGGGCAGCAATGAAGGGTGGTGACTCAATTCTTTTGAAATATGGTGACCTTTTCACCAATAAAGGGAAGATCATCATGATACATCATCACTCAATGCATCGAGAAATCAGGCAATCTATCAATCAACAAAGGTCAAATCATCATCAATCAATCATCAAATGTGTTTTAAGGAACGAGTCAATCTATCAAATCAATCAGTTCATCATTTGAACACCAATCAATTCAGCATATCAATTCAACACCAATCTACAATAAATTAAATTGAGATCATTGATTCAGAGCAGAATTCAGAAATACACTCAGCCATACTCATAATTTCAGAAAATCCACTCAAGAATCAGTTAATTAAGAATTCAAATATTATTCAAGGGATTGATTGTCACACATTCATGAAATATTGTTTAGCAATACTCTAGCAAATACCTTGAAAATCCAGTTTTGAATTTGTGGAAGGTGTCTTGCAAATAGAAAGGACAAAATCCCTTCCAAGTTCATGAGAGATGAAAGGACAGCCCCTTTTATGCTCTTATCAAGTTGAATAGGAGTTGGAAGGACGGCCAACTTTCCATGGTGAAATGATAATTGATTGATATTCAATAATAAATAAAGGAGAGGAAAGCTCCTTAAATAGAGATTACAAGCAAAGTTTTTCTAAAACAGAAACAAAAGACTGAAAAAGAACATTCTAAATAAGAACTAACTATGAAACAAAAAGATCCTAATTAAATGACCATTATAGAAACATTACATAATTACTTTAACACCCCCCCCTTAATGGTCATTCTACTAACTACACCTAGTTTGTCCAAAATTTTACAAACTTGTGCCAAAAAGTATTGTGTGATGAACTCTTTGTAGCCAATGCAAGATCCCGAGACTCGAAAATGGTGAGTATGTGTTGGTTGCTTTCCAACATGATGTTGGGTAATGGAGCCATCCCTTCCTTTATCCAAAGGCACTTGAGATCAACTTCAGAAAACTTCACAGTTATGAAAAATAATGATTTTGCCAAAAATCTTCAAAAGAAGTTGCTGCAAAATAGCACCATGATTTTATGGAAAAATTATTGAACTCTCGATGCAATGTTGAGATCACACACAATTTTGTGAACAAATAATCAAAAACTCTAGTACATTTGCGGGAGAATCACTCACCACTCTAGGTGCAACCCAAAACACTACAAGAAACGATGATTTTATAAAAAATCATTAAAACATTTTGTCAAAGAGAGAAAGGCACGATTTTGTGAAAAAATCGATAAAAACCTAAAAGATAAAAACCCTCAATTTTTGAAAAATAATAAAAAATGAGCAATCTCACAACAAATAACACCACAATTTTTGGGAAAAATCGAGCAAAACCCTTTCACATCAGAAAAATCATATTTTTGGGAAAACATCATGGAAGAACCTGCCATGCAAAACCCTCTTAGTTCAGAAAAATCTGCAACTCTCAGTCACAAGAATAGAGACTCTTGCAGATCTAAAAAAATTCATTCTTTTCGTAAAAAGTGGTAAAGAAATATGTAAAAACCACGATTTTTGCTTAAAAAATAATAACCAAAAACACAAAAAAATGAAGCAATAAAATCTTTTGAAAAGTTCCTCACGAAATGGTTAGGGAAAAACACAAATTGTATTCTATAACAAAATCCGCCAAAAAAAACCCTAGGTTTTTTTAAATTTATTTTTAACAAATTGGGTGAAAAACTTCTAAAAATTTCTTCAAAATTTCTAGGTAATGAAATCACAAATTTTATTGGAAAAATTCACCAAAAACCAACCTCTGCTCTGATACCATGAAATGATATTGATTGATATTCAATAATAAACAAATGAGAGGAAAGCTCCTTAATTAGAGATTACAAGCAAAGTTTTTAAAACAGAAACAAAAGACTGAAAAGAAACATTGTAAATAAGAACTAACTATTTAACGGAAAGATTCTGATTGATGACCATTATAGAAACATTACATAATTACTTTAACAAATGACAAGCCTCCAAGGTGGATTGAGAGATGGAAGGGTGGTCCACCTTCCATGCTCTCGACAAGTCAAGAACAACTAGCCTTGATAATTGAAATTCGCAAGCATTTCCAATGAAGTCATGATGTGATTGGTTGAATATTATGATAACTTCTTGATGTTTAATATACTTAATATCAATTTTTACTGATTACTATTGTTTGCTGGTGCAAAAATTAGGAATATCCTCAATAGGGACAATACATTAAAATGGAACTTATAAATCATTACCCTATTTTACCCCTTAGTCTAGGGGAAATACCGAGCAGGCTATGGGTTGTTAGTTAATATATTTAATTCTAAAAAAAAGGACGAGTTCAAGGGTTTGAGTTTAATTGGTTAAAATGTTGGGTTTTCTTTGTGGAGACAAAAGTTCAAATTCCTATAGGGACATCTAAAGTGGAATTTTAAGTCGCGAGTCTATCTTCCATAGTTGAATTCTAATGTGGATGTGGTTTATACATAAGTGGAGTTCTAAGTACTGACTCTTGGTTTTCCATAGGTGGTTTCTAGTGAGTTTGCTCGTAAAGAGCTTGTATTGGTCTCATGTTGACCCTTCCCACATTGCTTGCTCTATATAAGAATCACTGTTCATTGTTTTTATAATTTACGCACACAAGTATTCCGGGTAAAAATAACGTTGCAACCTCAAACTTGTACCTGTACCCATACTAGGGCTGAAATCTCAAAATAAAAATATAGTTAATCAAGCTCACTGGATCGATGCATTAGAAATATCGCTTAACAACAATGCAGAGTCCAATGTTGACCTGCACATTTAGGGAGGCTCCTAACCAGTACACATTTACAGAGATTGAAAAAGAGCAAATGCCTTGGTATCACAACAATATTGCACATCACATGCATGTTTAGATTGACAAGAGTTTATACTTTATATGAACATAAACAACAAAAAATTAATATTCCACAATTCATGGGCTAAACACCAATTTAATTTGCTATCTATAGCTCTTTGCTATTGAAATGCCTTTAAATTTCAAAAGCAACATGTTTTTGCCCCCTTTCCTACTATTTTTTACTTATCTTTTCAAGCTCGATTTTTTCCATTTTAAATCCTAATTTGTAAGAGAAATCTTATACTAGTGGTTTGCTGATTTTACCCCCAAAAGATTTTGCGGTTGTGGCTCACCTAATGTAATATCCCCTTTTTAGCTCACCATGGTTGGTGGTTTGGATTAGCCTATCAGTGACCCTCGTAGGCCAAGTCAGTTGGTTAGAGGGTCTCAGTTGGCAGAACCAGAGGCAAATTCACACTCCAGAGGTAGGGGATGTTCAGGGTTGCTCTTCGTTTGGATTAGTTTGGCACACTTACTATTTATAGTAAGTGTTTATTTCAGGAGAGTCAAGGTTTCATCTTTAGCAGTGCACCTGAACAAATTTGGTGGCAGTGTGGAGTTGTGGGAATGTTGACAAAGCTTTATTTAGAGACTTACTATTTATAGTAAGTCAATTATGCCCCTATTGCTGTTGTTAGTAGTGCACTTGGGCTTTATTTTTTAGGCAAGCTCTGCCTAGGGGGCAATACCCATTATATTGCAAAAAGATGAAAATACAAAGGGAGATGGTGATGCAACTCCATATTAGAACAAACAGCAAGGATCAGTGATACAGATACATGATCCCGTTGCCAATAGACAACAACCTAGCACCTACTTCCTCAGGAAAGAGATCCCCATTTGCCTGCAGTAGAGCCTCAAATTTGGCCATATCATAGTCTTTCACAATGCCTGCCTTATAGGTTGACCAAGCCTTCTGCATAAGCTTTTTCTTGCCTTTTGCTCGAAGACAGAAATGTCCCAACAAACAACCATTTGTCAACTTAGTCTCAATACTAGCCAACGCTGTGACCACCTCTGAGTACATGTCATTTGCCACCATCCTGCGCACCATACCAACGACAGGCAGCGTATGTCCGAAGATCTGTATGATAGGTTGGAAGAGGTCTTCTATCAATCTCCCATCATGAATTTGCCCTCCCGACCAATACTCAACCCCCAGAATAACCACCATGGTTGCCTGCTCCTGCTCGTTAGCCAGTTTGAAAATCCGCTGTATCTGCGCCTCTGGCGATTCCTCTAGTGCTTCCACTTTGCCGCAATGGCAGCTAACACCCAAATGGTTCGCCATAGTCTCTCTGCTGGAGAAAGGTTCCACAAAGACCATTTAAGGATTGGAATCTGTCCCGCCATTGACAGCTCTCCGCTCAAAATGGCTCTTCAAATCTAAAAGACTGAAGCGAAGGACCACTACCTGGACTTGATAGTAGCAGAGTTCATCATTTGACTGATTGGAATAAATTTATTGGCTCAAGATCAAGGCATTAATTATTAATAAAGTATACTTTATTTAGAATTAATTATAAAAGAGCTATTATAAAGTTTAATTTAAAATGGGGGGCCAATGACATCATTAAATGTTATTAAAAGCTCACAATTTATGGCGCCCAAGACATAGGAAATTGCTAAGTCAAAAAAAAAAGTGACAACAAAGGCAAATGTTAAATTATTTAAGTGACTTGATGAAGAAGCTTTTTAGTTTGAACCATTATGAGGAAATATAAAAGCAATTAGAAGAAAATCGAACCTAATTGTGAATGGATAGTTTTGCTCTTTTCTTGGAGAAGTGTCCGGTTTTTTCCAAGGGTTTCAACATTGTTGGAGAATTGGGAATTCTTCACAATTTCAGCACTTTAATTGGTGAAATACCCAGGGAATTGTGCAATGGTGATGGCTTTGCTTAGAGGCCATGAGTGGATTTATTGCTAGTGAGTTTGGTGTTTGAATTTATAGTATTTCCTTGAGATTTGATTGCAGAGTTTGGTGAGTGCATAAATAATACTGATCGCAGCCTTCTATAGCCAGTGTGTATGATCATAGTTGCAGCTGCAAGGGTTTGAGACAACCTGGACTTGATAGTTGTAGAGTTCATCATTTGATTAATTGGAATAAATTTATTGGCTCAAGATCAAGGCATTAATTATTAATAAAGTATTCTTTATTTAGAATTAATTATGAAAGAGCTATTATAAAGTTTAAAAAGGGGGGCCAAAGACATCATTTTTTTTGATCGGTAATAAGGATATTTTTATTAATATTTAAAGGGAAATTCATAAAAGCTTCAACTGTGCATAAAGTTAACATAACAACCATAAACTACTACTATCATAATCTCTATCCCTGCTACTAGACCATATCAGCTTTAAAAATTAATAACCCAACCCACACCTAGGGAGCAAAATGCTCTACCTTTTTACATATCCAAATAAAATAAACCCCACAAAAGATAATTTCGAATTACATGCTTAGAATATGATGCCAAAAAATGGCTTCCCTCTGTATATCATGCACTAATTATAACTTTTTAATCCACTTGCTTTAACTGCGATTTTGGACAACAAAATCTCTGTCTTCACACCAGCCCTAAAACCTGTCATTCCAATGATCACAAAAAAACAGACCTATGTCTGCTGCGAGATTTTGACATTCTCCTTTTGCCTAATTAACCAAAAACAAATAGGCTACCATTTAAACACAACCTTTCATCCTTCATTAACCACAGAGAAGAAAGTGGACGCTGCAAAAAGAACTTCTCCAAAAAACAACTTACAGAGTGCCCATTGTTTCACAGACCTGAGCGACGGTTTTTCCCTCGGTTGGTCCGTTTCTTCCGGGGAACCTTGTTCTCCAACACATTCTTTCCATCCAGGGTTCTCGCTTCATGTTCAACAACAAGCTTCTCCAAGTTCGACCATGCCCTAGCTCTATTTGCACGGAAGCTGCCTTTATCCACTTTGCCCCACCATCTGAGAAACAACACCGAGCTTCATCCTCATCTTCAAAACATTCAGAGATATCCGACCCAATTCCCGGAATGGCCCATTCTAAGATTGAGTTCATTTCCAACAACAATTCCTCTTCAAACAAACATTTTATCATCCATTTAACTTCTTGGATGTCTTTTCCAATTTCCAGCCCCCATGCCATAACCATGGAGATAATGTCTAGATTTACCCTCCATTTGCCTTTCCTCTCCATAAAAAAAGGGCCCAAGACCTCGCCCAGAACCTTAACCACCACTTCCTTTATTTTCACTAAACCTCGCATCCTTTCAATTTTTACAGGGCCCTTAAACGCCTTATGTTGTTTGAGCGTGTCCACAAAGAAAGTTGCTTCCATATTCACAGTTGCACATTCACCACGCTGAGACAGAGATTAAAGGGCCTTCTTAAAAACTCAAGCTTGAATTATAACTACCGTAACAATTACATATTCCGCATTCACCTTTCGAGATAATGACAACTTTAATAGCCAGTCCATCATAATTGCTCCATAAATAGAAGGACAATCGAGGCCGTTCTGCCGTCATTCTTCACACATGCGGCTAACCTCACTCTACGACATCATAACAAGAAACAAAAAGGATGGGTGTTCATGCCAAGTATTGCTACCACCTTATAATTTGTCATCATTATAATGACTAGAAAACATATTAAAATATATTCTCCATCGACACCATCCTAACATCATCCCATCTTAACTCATTTAATTTTTCAAACGAGACAACCCATATTGAAAGAACATCTGCTTCTTTATTGCCATCTCTTTTCACATGACTGATCTTAAAATCTTCAAACCTTGAAAGTAACTCCACAATATTTTGAATTAAACCTTGGAGATGCCAAGCCTGCGCAACACCTTTTTGAATTGCTTGAATAATAATTTGTGAGTCACCCTCCAAATGCAGTTTCTTAAAATTGAGTTTTAATCTTACATTCAGGGCTAAAATAGCTGCCTTAGCCTAAGCAAAATTATTTTTTACATTTTTTAAATTCTGCGCTGCGTAAGCCAATGTGTTAGTCAACCAGTCTCTAATGATCACACCAGCCCTAGAAGGCCCAGGATTTCCCTTAGAAGCCCCATCAAAATTTAACTTAATCCATCCCCATTCCGGTGTCTCCCATCTAATCTCCTTCAGACTGCATTTTGAGGTCCCCATCAGATTTACTGAGTTCCTAAATTGAATCTTAATAGAGGGCCATTCATCTTGTATACGTTTATCCTCAAGAGTGTAAGGGATGGTGGGATTAAGGAAAAAAGTTACCGCTCCCAAAACCTCTTCAATTGAACAATTAATTCTAACTTTGATTCTTTCCAAAGACTCTGCTTTGTCTTGAAAAATTCTACGGTTTCGCTCCTTCCATATTTCCCATACAATAATAGAAGGGCTGATTTGCCAAACCTTGGATAAAACTGACTTTTTATATGCTAAAGGCCATCCCATAAATAGCTTCTTAACACAATTCTGAAGCGGTCCTGACCACCCTAACTTCATCTTCAACATATCCCAACAGACACTAGCAAAGTCACACTGAACAAGCAGATGATTGACATCCTCCGCAGCCTTCCCACATAGGACACATTTAATGGGTCCAATAAAACCATACTTTTTCCTGCGTTCCCCTGTTAAAATTCTTCCCTGAATTGCCAACCAAGCAAAGGATCCTGCTTTAGGAAGACACTCTTTTCCCCAACATAACTTTGTTTGCCAATCTGAGAGCATGTTGGAGTTTTCCAAAAGCCTATAGCCAAGCTTCACCGAGTAATGCCCACTCTTTGTAGCACACCAGATAAGAGTCATTTTTATTAGTAACAACAACATCCCTGTAATCAAATATGGCCTTCATTTGCAATGATTGAAGATTATTAAGTCCTAATTGACTCACATCCTTCCACCCCCAATGTTGTCCTAAAGGGGTTGTCTTTAATTCTAAATAATTTGCAACCTTATCGCCCCGTTCTTCTGTCATTAACAACGTCAACTCTTGGTTATCATCATTATCTCCAAGCACATGATAACCATTCCACGAATCCTTCGAAAAGGAAGCCATTCTACCATCATCAACCTGCCATGTTAAATGATTAGTAATAACTTTTCTACAATCAATAATAAAATTCCACATTGCAGAACCTTTAGGAGGGTCCCGAACAGTAATAATCCTATTAGGCAAAGCTGTATCCAAATATTTAGCTCGTAGGATCTTTGCCCAAAGCCAAATTCATCAAATGTCAGTTTTTGGTACCAGCTCTGCCACTAGCTTTTGCCTTGCATATCTGCTCCCAAGCAAGAAGAGGGATTTTGTCATCATTGTTAGCACCATTCCAAACTTTTTTCTCATCCTTTGCTCCAGGAAGCATAAAAACTTCTTTGGAAATTTGAGACAACTCATAGAAAAGATTGGGATGGCAGACACCACAGTTTGAAGCATTAAAATCCTCCCTATTGAAGATAAACATTTACTCTTCCATCCTTCTAAGTACTTAATGCAACTATTCATAAGGTCTTTCCATAAATCTGACTTACAAGCCCCACCAAAGAGTGGAATTCCCAGATATTTTCCAGGCAGTCTCCCTAGCCTTATTCCTAAAATCCTACAAATCTGTCTTTGTTTTGCTCCACTAGTATTAAAGAAGAACACTTCAGATTTATGCCAATTTATATTCTGTCCCGAAGCTGCACTATAAGAATCAATGGTAGACTTTATCACTCTTGCTTTCCTAGTTGTTGCATCCCCCATTAGGTAGGTGTCATCTACAACTGTAAGCGGGATAGAGGATCAATGCCCTCTGCCACCTTTAGCCCCTTCCACAAACCCATTAATCGTTTACTAGAGATTAGCCTCCCTAGAACTTCAGCAAGAATGATGAACAAAAAAGGAGAGATTGGATCCCCTTGTCGGATCCCTCTTGTAGTTTCAAAGAAGCCTTGAGGGCTACCATTAATCAAAACCGGATTCTAGGGGTGTTTATACAACTTCCAACCCATCTGATCCAACCTTCACAAAACCTAAATTTCTCCAACACTTTCGATAAAAAACCTCTGTGGACATTATCATATGCCTTCCTGATATCCAATTTGATCATCATCTTCTCAGTCTTAGCAGTTTTGACCGAGTGAATAGCCTCATGAGCTACAACAACACCTTCATAAATGGACCTGTTTGGCATAAAACCACTTTGTTCTAAAGAAATAATAGAGCATAGCACATTTTTTAAACGATTTGCGATTACTTTAGAAATAAACTTATAAATTGTATTACATAAGGCAATAGGCCTGTAATCATCAAAGGACACTTTCTCAGACTTTTTGGGGATCAAAGCAATAAAAGTGTTATTGAGGTCTTTAAGGATGCATCCATTAATACACGATTCTTCCTCAACTTCCCATCTCTCTTTTCCAACAATCTCCCATGCTTTTTGAAAGAAAATTGCCGAGAAGCCATCAGGTCCAGGTGACTTATCACCTCCCAGGTTAAAAAGTGCATTCTTGACCTCTGCCAATGAAACAGGTCTCATCAAGGCTGTGTTCTGCACATCCGAGATGTAGCTCAGAATAACATTCATAAGGCCCAAATCCACAGCTAAGTTATTAGAACCCGGAGCAAAAATATTTGTGAAAAAGTCAACCTCTTTGTTAATATCCTCAACATCCTGTAAAATAATGCCATTTTTATCTTGGATAGAAAAGATTTTATTTTGTGATCTTTTCACTTTTGCAGAATTATTAAAGAATTTAGTATTTCTATCCCCTTTAACCACATTTCTCAAGATTTTTGCTTCTAGAACACTTCTTCCCTTGCTAGGAATTCAACATAGTCCTTGGATAATCTCGCTTCCTTTCGAAATTCATCTTCCCCCATTCCCTTCGAAATCACCTTAGAATTCAAATCAGCCAATTCACTTTCTAATTTGAATTTTTCAACAAAAATATTTCTGAATTCCTCTTTATTCCAGATTAAGTTGTTCCTTTATAAATTGCAATTGTTTGAAAAAGATGAAGGCCTTGTTACCTGATCTTTTAGGCAACATCTGACACCAATTTGCTACTTTTCCCATAAAGTTATCAGCCCTCAGCCACATAGCCTCAAACTTAATAGGGGCTCTATCTGGAGTTGAATCCTCTTGAATCGTTAAGCATATAGGGAAGTGATCAGACCTTGAGATTGGCATAATCTCAGCATTGAAAATCCAATTTAACCTCTCCCACTTTCCAACAAGTAAGAATCTGTCCAGTTTCTCTGCAATATTTAAAAAACCCCTTCTTCGATTGGTCTAGGTAAAAACCCCATTACAGAAATTGACATCTAATAAACCATTAACGTTAATAAAGTCTGCAAAATCCCTTTGACTCTGCAAAATCCCTTTGACTCTGCCCTGCCCACTGTAATCCTCCTTTCTTCTCCAAAGGACACAGGATAGCATTGAAATCGCCACCTAACAAAGAGAGTTCCTTAGTCTGCATATTGAAAAAATTTGAAATATCTTGCCACTATTTTTTTAAGAGCTGGGCTGTTAGGCCCATAAATGTTAAAGGCAGAGAATTTCGCTAGCAGTTGCTTGGAGCAGATTTCCATCCTCTGCCAATTTCTCCCATGGCCTAGAACCCCCACATCAACCGTATTAACATTCCAAAGAACCCCAAGACCCCCTGAAGCTCCATCTGCTCCAATAAAAGTCCCTTTCCATTTTGAAAAATACTTTAAAAAACACTCTATATCACTCTCCTTAATCTTTGTTTCCTGTAAGAATAAAATATCTGGTCTAACCTGATCATGACATCTCTTGATTAGGCGGATCTTGTCAGGGGCATTGCAGCCCCTGACATTCCACGACAGGACCTTCATTGCTGCCAAGAAAAGGCATAGCCTTTTCCCGACCTTAAAAGTTTAGATTGGTTTGGAGCACTCCCCGCCATTTCTAGTTTCAATCTGGTAGATTTACGGCCTCTTTTTTTTTTTCCCCAACCTTTGGTTTTGACAAACCTGAAAGGGTTTGTTCAACATTTCTAGGTTCCATAATCCCTGGTGAATCAAAAAGGCCCAGATCATCATTATTCTCCTCTTCATCCTGAGTTTCATAGTCTGAATCCGTTTCAACCAAATCTCCGCCACTGTCCCTGACAGTATCAAAGGAACTGTCAAGGTTTCTAATAGGGGAGATTTTGATATCTTTATACAGGGGCTCCTCCTCATCTCTCTCCCCATCCATATCTAAGGACGGGGAGCCATCATGGGAAATAGGGTTTTCTGATTCTTCCATAGGCTTTCTGCATCTATCTAGCCATGCCACACTGTTTGAAGGTGTCAGGGATACCATCAACTTCTGAACTAACCTCCTTCTGACACTCCTCAGCTACAATCTCGTCATTCCTAAGGCTGTCTGACTGTCCTTCATTTCCATCATGGGAAATAGAGTTTTCTGATTCTTCCATAGGCTTTCTGCATCTATCTAGCCATGCCACACTGTTTGGCCCATTGTCAGCCCTGTCTATTTCTTGAAAGGTGTCAGGGACACCATCAACTTCCGAACTGACCTCCTTCTGACACTCCTCAGCTGCAATCTCATCATTCCTAAGGGTGCCTGACTGTCCTTCATTTACAATATTCGTAGCAACACCCTCATGCCTTTCTGAGCTAGTGCAACATCATTGACCAAAGGGACATTGTCAATTTCACCCTTGTCGATTACTAAAAAATGGGTTTCCCGTACTATTTGAATAGTGCTACTTTCTTGACTGCCCATACAAATATTATCTTCTCCACCAGAAAACAACAAATTAATAGCATCTTTACGACCTTCTATCCATTTCTCTGAAGCATCTTTCTGACCTAATGGAGGGCCCATACAGAATAGATCTCAAGAAGCTCTTGTTCGCCACCAAACAGGCACTGAACATCCTCTGTGCTTTTAACAATGACATAATTTACCTTATCCACTTCCAACCCCTTGCCTTTATCCAGGTTATCTGTCCTCAGGGTATTTTTCCAAGAAGATTCAACCTCTCCCTTTTCCGCAACAAGGGGTTGTCTCCACTCCCCTTTCTCCAAGCCTATAACAATAAAGTCTGGGAGTTTATAGCATTCTTTCCTCCATGCTAAAACCCTTGGGCACATAGAGAAATCAAATTGATTTATTGTTTCCTCATATCTGACATAGGTCCCTAAACAATCACCTATCAATTTAAGAGTCTCTGCGCCCCAATATTCTTGAGGAAGATTATACAGTGTAAACCATATAGGAATCTCTTTTACCTTTTCAAGCAAAGGGTCAAAGTTCGGGGACCAGTCTTTAATGTATAAACCTTGCCGATTGATTAGATATGGACCATTAACGAGGATCCATTCTTAATTTTGTTTCGAGGAGCAGGTAACCAGATAGAAATCATTGGTCATTGTTTTGATTGAGCAGAAACTTTGCCACTGTGTTTCACACCACTTTTTAACTAGACTTACAAAAGGCCACGGGCGCCCATCCATTTCATGACAAAGGCATTATCAGACAAATATTTCACAAAATCCAGCCATTGCGAATTCTTGACTAAAACTGAAGATGTAGTAACATGTTTAATATTCTCACTTACCCGTAAAGAGTCACAAGCAAAGACTGGAGTGGATTTAGGGCGCCAGATTTTTTTGGCAATGTGATTGAATTTAAACCCATTTTGAATGGGGAAAGAGCCTCCATAGGGCTGTGACATTCTTTTCTCCCAACCCCTGCCATTCCCATTAAAATTTGCAAAACCGTTCGAGTCATTGCCTTGCTCTGAACCTTTCCATCCGCTTCGTTGCCATTGAAACATTGGGGTATTTGGATGTGTTCTACGGCTGAGAGGCCACCCCCATCTAGATCGGCAGCCATAGTCCAAACCCTCATGTTTTCGAAAATCTTCTTGTCCCACCCATTGTCGCAGCTCCATAGTTTGAAGGCTTATTAAAGAAATGGCCAAAGACATCATTAAATGTTATTAAAAGCTCACAATTTATGGCACCCAAGACTTAGAAAATTGCTAAGTCAAAGAAAAAAGTGACAACAAAATCAAATGTTAAATCATTAAAGTGACTTGATGAAGAAGCTTTTTAGTTTGAACCATTATGAGGAAATATAAAAGCAATTAGAAGAAAATCGAACCTCATTGTGAATGGATGGTTTTTTCCAAGGATTTCAACATTGTTGCAGAATTGGGAATTCTTCACAATTTCAGCACTTTAATTGGTGAAATACCCAGTGAATTGTGCAATGGTGATGGCTTTGCTCAGAGGCCATGACTCGATTTATTGCTGGTGAGTTTGGTGTTTGAATTCACAGTATTTCCTTCAGATTTGATTGTAGAGTTTGGTGAGTGCATAAATAATACTGATCGCAGCCTTCTATAGCCAGTGTGTATGATCATAGTGGCAGCCGCAAGGGTTTGAGACAACCACGTGAGTCATCAGTAGGTGACGTTAGAGTTTGGGAGGCTTATCTTGGGGTTTTGAAAGCCAACGATCCATTCCATATTGGCGGCAAAGGTCAAAGAACACATCTGATTTCTCCTGTGTCCATTTTGTGCCAACCATTAATTGCTCCGATAATCTCCAAGTTTTGAAATTGCAAATTAAGTTGTGTTTAAATGCATTTGTTCATTATTGTAAATAAATTCAAATGCTTGAATTGCAATAGGAGGAAATTCTTGTGAATAGTGCAGCGGTGAGTCTGTATGCAAATTGTATGACGAAATGCCTTAGAATAGTTTGGTGCATTTTCAGACTGATATAATTGGCAAGTATTTAACAAAATGCTATGTTGAATATTAAGCTAATTTGAATGATATTACATAGTTGTTTGCAAGTCTATCTCATTGGGAAAAAACAGATTATTGGTGAAACAAGCTTATTAATTTGCATGCAAAGTGTTTGACAAAATGTAAAACATCCAAAATTGAAACAAATCCAGTGTTTGTCATAGTTAGAACCACAAGGGTTCTTACAGTGGTATTGTAGCGGTTTCCTGACATCTTGTTGGGGTTTGAAATACAAAAAAAAAAAACCATTGAGCTCACATAGTTGCTTTGAGTGATTAACACTCTTGTTTTTCTTTGGGTATGGGAAAGTGGCATAGCTTGGAAAAGATCGTTAAGGACCTTGCTCATGCTCAACAGAGGTTAGGTTATGATTTGCAGTGTTATGAAGATTACCTTTTGAGGAAATCCAGACATTCTTCCACACCCACAGGTAAAGATCTAACACAATAGTACAATGAGGAAAATGTTGTTGAAGAATCTATAAATGTAGGCACACAAGTTGGTAAGGTCAAAGATGAGGAATGTGCAAGGGCTATAAGCTCTAACAGTTCTGATTATTGTAGTAGATGTCAGAGTCCTTTGCATTATCACGAGGTAGCAACCATTTCACTTAAGGAACATGCTTCTAGTTTGTTGCCACATGAAGTTACTCAAAATTTGGGTGCTAAAAATGAGACTGGTGATGTAGATTCATGCCATGATGAGTCTGATTTTTCAAATCAGACCTTGGAAGATAAATCAGAAAATCCATTGGTTGGCAATAGGTCCCAGGGTTGGGTTTTGGATGGACATGCAGCTGCCTTGGAAGAAGTGTGTGAAGTTACTGTCATAACATCAACTTCTACGTTACTAGTTGAGCCATCCGTTGAGGTGCTTAGTAGCAATACCTGGGATGTTGATGTGTGCACTGATGATAGCACACATGTTGTTGATCATGAGCTGAGCGTCGTAGATACAACGTCATATCACAGTGCAGACTTTGATTCAGAGAGTGTGCATGGGAGTCACAAATTCCAGAGTCCTAATCAGTTGTTTGGGCAACTTAAGGTTGATGACAACATGATTGCTACATTCATAGAGAACTTTGATGTTGCTCATTAGATGTTGGCTACATTTGGTTGGGGTACTCCTACGACGGTTGAGCATGGTGATAGTGACCTGACAGAGTTCCATGCACTTCGAGAAGCCATTGGACTAATGAAACATAACTATTTGCAGTTATTGGTTGACATAGACTATCTTCTCGAGCGGGATAACATTTACTATGATGCGTTGAGGGGAAGGAGGTAGATGAGCTCACACATGAGCTGGGAGTGACTATGGATTCATTGGAGAGAATGCAGTTGGCCCTTCATGAGTCATAGTGACGGATTGAGGAGCTTTGCATGGAGTTGAGGTTAGCACAATCTTCACCAGCTACAGATGCAGTACAGTAGTCCATAGTGGCAGTTGGTGATGGCCTTATATCCACTGGTTAGGGCTATGAGCAGGTTGAGGATGTGGCAACATCACAGTTACTGGTGCAGTTGATACTGTTGGGATGTGGGCATCTGTTGAGAGTAGCAAAGAACCACATGTTGCATTAGGTTCTCCCGTGGTTACATCCAATGCAGGTGTTGTTGGGGATGAGTCAGTTTACAGAGGTTATATTCTATTATTTAGTATTATGCCAGTCAGCGCTTGACCGAGGTGGGAGTTTTTTATCGCGACTGCATAGGGAAGAGTACTCATCACTACTTTTTTGATCCAGACAGAGGATTTGATGATGTATCAATGTCAATTGGTTTCGAGGTTGTACCATCCTTTGTGGGATTAGTATTTGCCATATGCAGTAGATGGGATCAGTGACTGCAAGTTGGATTTTTTGCAGAGTCAGCCCATCCATGGGAGCCCTGCAGAGGATGGAGATGGTGGATCTTGAAAACTCCCCAGTGAGCTCTATCTGAAATCCCGATACACTGGAAGGATCCCAAACTCGGAAAAAAAGCTTGCCAATAAAAACATCCTCAAACTTCTGTTGCTCAACTTTGAACTCAACTTCACTGTGCCCTAAATGGTGAAGCCAATACATAGTGTCAAACCTGTCATCACTCGGGTCCCAAAACACATCGTACTCATCCATCCGTACTGTGGAGATGGTGCATCACAAGGGAACTCGGGTCCATTCGGGGCGGGGTGTGTTGCTAGAGACGATTCTGGGAACATAATGGTAGTAGAATCTAAAAAGCTAGTTGACACACTAACAATGAATGTGAACAAATTGCACCTGGAGGGGGATTCGCATATAATTGTGAACGCCATAATCAATGGAAAGTCGATGGTTTGGAAGAAATTGGTGACCTTTCAAAGTTTCAAAATCTCTCATATTTATAGGGAGGGAAATATATTGGTGGATTCCTTGTCCAAGTTGGCAGTGATGAGGACGTCATAGATTTGGTGAAATAAGTGGATGGACACGTTAGGGGAGTTGGTGTGCTTGAAAGGGTTGATAGGTATGAATGACGTAATCGATGAAAGATATATGTTTAATCAAAACAAGCTTTGGAGGTGTTTGAGAGCGAGTTGATTTTCTCGCATTTATGAAGGAATTTATACAGAGGTTGTTAGGATGAGCAGGACATTCAATCAATGCACACTCTACCCACGACAACCCTACAAAAGAGGAAGTTGATGGCATTTTCTCATTTGAGGTGGTGGAGGCAAATGAGTTCCTAGACGACAAGTGCAAGAATGGAAGCCAATTTCAGCACGAAGGCTTCCAAACAACAGATGTCCTTTTTGGGGAGGATCTTGAATGAGAGATTAAGTATCGTTTTTACAACAGATGATCTGTTTTTCGTCATCATGGTGCGAGGTTTGCTAGGGACAAAATATCTGATTGCATAATACCTGTACCGAACAAACACAGATATTGTATCTATGTTCTATACGTGGGGTCTGGAAGTGGGTGATGTGGAACAAACCAGAAGGGTGTTTCGGAGATGCGTGAAACTCGAGTGGAGAGGAGGTTTGGAAGCTCTGTTGCCCTTTGCGGTACCGGGTCATGGCTTCATTATAGAATTGGGTGACTGGGTTCACGTCCCAAGCAATCTTGGGCATATTCATCCCTTTATTTTATGGAGAGCTAGAGAAAAACGCGAATCAAGAAGGACAAAGGGGCAGGAAATATGGCAAATCATATATGATTATACCAAGGATTTGGAATTGGTGTCATTGTCGGGTCTGCGAAAGGAGCAATTCAACAAATAGCTCCTCAAATTTCAACTTGTAGATTATTGGAGAGCAAATGAGGAAGCTCTTGAGGGTGACCAGATGGAAGGTGGCCAGGGGGATGGAGAAAATGCGAATGCAAGGAGAGGACGAGGTCGCCACTGAGAAAGAGGGCGAGGAACGTGCACCAGCGAGGCTTGCGGACACGGATGAGGAAGAGGTGGCTCTCGTCCGAGGAGAAGAAGCACTGAAGGCGAGCTGCAAGGAGACAAGGGAAAATGTCCTCTGGTCTATGAATGATGTATGGTCTCAAACTGTACCCTGTTTTGAAAAGTCTATTTTTTTTGTATCTCGGGTAACAAGTAGCCATGTAATGCTGGTTTTTTGAAGTGTACCGGGGTGTATTGTGTATGGTCTAGTTTTTTGTATCTAGGGTATCGATGTAGGCCCGCAATGCTGGTTTTTTGAAGCGTACCAGAGAATTTGTATTTGAAATTTGTATGAAACTTGATGGATTTGTACCTTGACTTTATAAACAGAGAAGATCCAGGTGCATAGGTGAAAGGTGGTATAGGTTTGCGTCCTGTCTGGTTTTTATTACAGCCGAAGTGATGGTGGTGGTTTTAGAATAAACTTATTTATGTACTTTTTAATATATTAATCAATACAAAGAATCATTAACCGAGCAAAAAAAAAGGACCAAAAAGCAATTTCAGATTCTTTTGGGTTCAATCCATTGATTTAGCATGCTTATATAAGTCCAGAGGGTTCATAAGTGCTTATCTATTTACTCTAGAAAAGATGCTTGTGGAGTTCTCTGTGTGACCTAATGTGAAAGTGCTGACTGCTTATTTTCATCTCTACTTGCTTTGAATGTCGGTAATTGCTGTTGGCTGGTGGCATTGTCCTATAAATTTGTACAAGAATATAAACATATGAGCTCCAGTTCCTTGTACAAGCTACCTTTTAAAATGTATTTATATTCTTTTTTTTTATGATTTAGCTTTAGGCAGATTAAGTAATAATTCCGTTTTATCTGTTGCTAAATTGTTGGGCCATCTTTATAAATTTTTAAGCATTAGTTAGCATCCTTGTGGTCTGGAAGATGCCAGTTGGAATGCCATGGCCATTGGCTTTTCTTATATGTCTGTCAAAAACTTTTTATATTCACCTGTGTGACTTTTGACTTAACTGAATGGAATGAAATAATACAAATGAAGGGATATGACTCATACAATGAAAAAAGGTCATACAGCCAATTTAAGCAATGCAAGTAGACTGATCTGTTTTCTAATTCTGGTACAGATATGCAATTGTGCGTGATATGACTGCTGCGGGCCTCGGTTTGAATAAGTTCTGCTACGCTGGCCTTATAACTGCATTTAAGAACAGACAACCTGTAACAGAAGAGACTACCTCCAAGGTTCTACCTCTTCTGAGAATTTTCAGAGTGAAGGTTATTTTGGTTTTTTCTCTTCTCATCTAACAATCTTTTGTACATTGTCCTGATTTTTTATGTTTTATCTTTGCATATTAAAGATTATTGAATTAGTCAAGCAGTCAAAAGGTTGGTCATCTGTAGAAGCTTCAAGTGGAACTGGAGATTCTGGAATGCTTAGTGTAACTGAGGAAGAACTATACAATATTCCTACTACTGAATTTGTAAACCGGCGTAACGTTATTAACAGGCAATTAACTGTTTATCATACTGCTCTACATGCTTGTGCCGATCTGGGAAGTAAAGAGGTATGTCACCCTTACTGAAATGGAAAAATGATCTATCAACTGCTTTAAACTTGTCAGCTGTTTTAATAAACTCCATGCTGAAATGGAAAAATAATCCTGGAAGCTTCTGGTTGAAGCTTTTCTCTGTTGTGTATCTGCTTTTATTTTGATTAGAATTATAGAAAATAAATAATGATGTATCATATCATTAGCACAAAATCAAAAATATAATACAATTTGTTACAAGCCTGGGTGCAAATACCTATGCTACATTAAGGATGAGAAGACCAGAAGGGTAGTGCTTTTCAGGGGATGGCAGAGTGAACAGTGAGAAGAAAAGTACATTTACAATATTCACCATTGTAACTGACCACCCAATATTGAACTGTATACCAAAAACATTTAATTAAACAAATTCTTGGAATTTCCAAGGGTTGAGCACTGAGTGCCATGTTGTATATCTATGTCAAAATGCTGTAACATTATGCAATGTATGTTGTATTTTAAGTTCTAATGCAGTCTAGTTCATGGGACTTATTGAAAACCTACCTAAACTAGCATCCAATTTAACTATCACATTTAACATGCGACACGGAGACAAAAATTCAAATAGAAACAAATTTATTTTTGCTTCCGTAGCTCACAATAACATGGTTGAGAAAAACAAGGGTTTAATGGCTATAGGAAAACTTCCAGGTCTAAAGAAGTTGCTGACTGATTGTTCAAGTGAGCTTATCTGGATTCAAGCTTTGGCCATGTCTCTGTTTTTGTTCTAATGGTTCGTTCTTCGTGGTTTGCAATGGTGAGATTAGCAAGCAGGTCTGCTTATTGATTTCCTTTGCAATAAGTATGTTATGTTGTGAACTGATCCAAAGGATCCAAAATTGACTGTGCTTCCTGAAGAATATCAGCTAGTCTCCAATTGGGGGTGTCTCATTTCCTCTTGGCATTGACAATTATCATTGAATCTCCTTCGACTTGCACAGGCAACAAAGCATTAGTTTTGCAAATCCATTTTGGAGCTTTCTTGTTGATGCATAAATTGTTATCCCATCATTATTTTGGAATATGCATCCGGCACCCGAAATGTCAAGGTTCCCTTTGGTGACACTATCAATATTCTTTTTGATCCATCCTCTTGGTAGGGGAGACCATTGGCAGCAAATTGGGTCGACTTTGGTTGCATTCTTGCTTGTTCCATAGTCTGGGGGAGGCCCTAAACTTTTCCAAATTTTTAGAATGTTATTCTCCCATGATGTGAAGATTTTTTTTTATTTCATAGATTGGGATTGAATCACTTTGTTGATGGCTACTTCTAATCTATTAGCAAATAGGGCTTCATCCTTATTTTTCTATTGAAAATCCTTTCATTATGTTCCTTTCAACCTTCCCAAATAAGAATAGATGGCCTTACAACTCATAAGCATGACAATACTAACACTTTCTTGATTATTGGCTTGGGCCTAAAATTTAAATAATGCCAAGATATCATTTGGAAGAGCCCCATACCATCCTACTTTTGTGGAGAGCCATTGCCAAATATCATCCTGAAAGCACGTCTAACCAATAGATGATTGACTGATTCCTCTTGGCAAAATAAAATGTACTCTGAAGGCCAACTAACCAAGCTATTTGAACTTTGCAGTGTTCAGCGGTTAGAGTTCTTTTGTGGATTGCATATACTCCTCTTCTATATCTGCATCTACATCTGCATATACTCCTCTTCTATATCTGTATATGCGTTTCTCTTATATCTGCATATATTCCTCTTTTATATCTGCAAATACTCTTCTGACAATTCTGCTATGAACTGCTCTTACAATTATGCCTTCAACCTTTCTTTGATGATCTTCCCTTTTATCTACCCATTTGCAGATCTACAAATGTAAGTCTGATAAAACTCCTATTCCCCCTCCCCCCTCAAATGCACTTCACAACTTAATATATCTTCCCAAGAGTGGTGTCTCTCCCACTTTCTTAATTGCCTCTTAAGTGAACTTAATTGCTGTTCTTTTTTTCTAATTCAGGTTTACTAAATTATTACTAAAATTCTTCTCCAATATCAACCTGATTATTCCCTATTTTTTTCTCCAAATTTTCTTCTTGCCTCACTCCAAATAAACATATTTCCTTTTATATCTCTATATCTAAATAAAGTGATGCATCCCTATCGGTCATCTCTTTTCTAAGAGACATGGCTTTCTATTTTAACTCTAAGCCCTGTTATATAGTTATTAATAAAGGTAATGATTATTGGTTATGTTGTTATTGCTTCTTTTACTAATTGTGCTATTTCAAAGATCACCGCCCATCACTTTGATAAGATAATTAATATGAATGCTGTTGTTGCCTTCATTACCCAAGGAATCGCCGCCCAGTATTAATGAATATTAATTATTATTGTTTCCAAAAGGTAATTGCTGTTCTTGGTTGCTGATCGCCCAAGTCTTTGGCTGTGATTTGAATCGTGTGAGGTTTGTTAGTACTATGAGTGTGCCATTGGAAGGTAGTAGTCTTATGGATCCTACAAGTTGGCTTCACACAGAGGTCAAAATTGGGCTTACAGGAATCCCTGGATTACAAGGCACAACTGATTTTGAGGTTGGGACAGAACACGAATGGAGCAAATGGTAACATAGGGCCTAGGTGATCAAATAAATTATTAGATTGGAGGAATAATAGAGGAGTACACTTAGAAATAAGGGCTTAGCTCAATTTTAAATAAGATTGAAATAATGAAGGACTTATATTGGAATTTAGGTGTTCATTAAGTTCCATATGAAGTGCTATTATGGAAAACACACTAATGTGGGTGTTAAATATTGATGAAATTGTACAGCAATTAGGTGCTTACTATTTATGACTGTACATTTGGTGCCCACTTTAGCTGAAGTATGAGACAACCTCGTGCTCACGGTAAAGAAAATAAGAGAGAAGAGAAAGAAGAGAAAAATGATCATTGGGCGAATTGCTATCAGACAAGTAATCACTAAGTTCAAGGGGACCAGTCCCCAAACAAAATATCTTAGCTTGTACATCCACGTGCAACGACACATAAAAGAAAGACAAAAGCCTAAAACATGCTAAGATTCCAAGTTAACTAGTTGAAGAGACCTCGTCGAACTTAGTGTCTCAACCGCTAGTATCATGCTTGGAAAGCTATTGCAAGAGCACAAATGGTCACATGGAAAGGGCAAGAGCATACACCAAGGATGTGACAAAACTCCTCGATCTAACCCACTAGCAAAGCTATGAGAGCATACAAAGGAAGAGAAAGAGATCATGAACCCAATAGTCTAGCAAGTTGTGCTATGCTAGGTGATCCGTGGGAGAGGAGGAGAAGGAAAGGCTAGCAAGCTGTTTATGCTAGTTCCACTCATCCAAAAGAGAGAGAGAAGGAGAATTGATTGTCTAGCAAGCAGCGTTATGCTAGTCAATTCTACCTTGAAAAATTTGTGCATAGGGTGGCTTATGAAATTTTGTGCACGGGGCGGCTTACGGGACTAGTCCTACAGAAAGCACAGTCTCCTTATGGATCCATGAAAATGATCAGTCTAAGGATCAATAAAAGAGGTCAATCTAAGGACCAAAAAGCGATCAGTCCTAAGGAAAACATAGTCTCCTTAGGGATCAATGAGGCTGCATAATGTACAAGGAGGCTGCATGTATGCCCCCCTCCTTATGATGGTGACATAGGACTATGGTAGCATCATAAGGAAAAGAGAACAAGGATACCTACTTCCAACAACAAGGAGATATCCTTAAATCAACAATGTATGGCAAAAACCTTAGAAAGCTCCAATGATTTAGGAGAGTTAAATGATGCTCTCAGATGTTATTTCTGACTTCTGGGTTGGGTTCCAAGGTTCTTGGAGAGAGCGTCTATTTTTGGTAAGTCACCCAATCAAGCTCGTTTATCATCTTTCATCACCGGGATCACTAATGTGCTGTCAGATTTCGACTGCGATGCTTTTTCGGTCATTTTCGCAAGTTGGGTGTACTATTCCTTATAATTAAATTAAATTTACTAAGGTTGCTATTTTAATGAAAATTATCTAATGAAAACCTTAATGTTATAGCTCGTTGGAATCGGGAAGAGAAGTTATAAATCATTTGCACATGAAACAAGGACCTCGTGTGTCAGAATTTCATTATATCAATGAAAAGGTCATTTTTGGAGCAATGGGGGAGTTTAAATTATTAAAGTGACTTTATTATATGTCAACGTTAAATTATAACATAAAGTTGCTCTTGGAGGGAAATATAATAAACTATTATATTTCAAACTTTGCATAGGCTAATATGAATTAAAATATACGAAGTGTGTTGAAGAAGCCTCTAGGTTGATTTGGAGAAAAGACAAAAGGGCTTTGCATTGATAAATTGGAAATCATTTGATGCTTTTGATATTATTGAATTGTGTGAAGAGAATTTGGAGACAAGGGTTTCAAAAGTTAAAGCTTGGAGAATTGTGAATTCTGTCAGGTTATTCTACTTTGAATTGGTTGAGACTAAACCAGTGAATTGTGCTTGGAGGTAGTTTAAATCAGAGCCATCATATTTTGCTTTATTGGTGAAGAAGTTCAGAAATTTATAATGGTTTAATTGGAGATTAGAATATTAAAGAGCTAATCATTTGCATGTGGTTACTGTTATTCAAGATTACCTTTCGTTGGGACCAGTTCGACACACTTACTATTTATAGTAAGTGTCCTTTTCAGAATATTTATTTGATGATTCCAAAGAGCTCAAATGATTTAGAAGAGTTAAATGATGTTTACAGATGTTATTTCTGACTTCTGGTTTGGGTTCCAAGATTCTTGGAGGGAGCATTTATTTTTGATAAGTCACCCAGTCAGGCTCATTTATCATCTTTCATCACCGGGATCATTCATCTGCTGTCAGATTTCAATTGCGATGCGTTTTCGGTTATTTTCGCAAGTTGGGTGTACTATTGCTTATAATTTAATTATATTTACTAAGGTTGCTATTTTAATGAAAATTACCGTAGTGTTATAGCTCGCTGGATTCGGGATGAGAAGTTTTAAATCATGGGCACATGAAACAAGGACCTTGTGTGTCAGAATATCATTATATCAATGAAAAGGTCTTTTTTGGAGCAATGGGGGAGTTTAAAGTAATAAGTGACTTTATCATATGTCAACTTTAAATTATAACATAAAGTTGCTCTTGGAGGGAAACTTTGCGTAGGCCAGTATGAATTAAAATCTTAGTTGCCGATTCGGGTTCGGGGACGGATTCGGGCTCGCGAATCCGGTTCGTGGATTCGTGAAAAAAAAAAATTGCTGTTTGGGTTCGTAAGGATTCGTGAGTGTATATATATATATATATACAAAAAATAAGATAAATATACATAATTCTAAAACTAAATCAT